>JAKSZP010001622.1:0-109351 GCA_022478985.1 Massospora cicadina | reverse complement strand
AGCGACTCAGCCTGCTACCAAATTCTTCAATGATAGTTCATATTGAGCTTATCTGTCCCATCCCCAAATAATTCGCCAGTTAGGTCAAACTTGAGGGACCTGATCCCTGCTTGTTCTCACATCAATTGACCACTATCTAATCAAACACATCACACTGAGAAAATTATTGGTCAATTTTCTTCCTTTATCTTCCATTATAAAATCCTCTCTCCAAATTTAGTTTTTTGCTTATATGTTGGAAAATAAACTGCCCTTTCCGCCAGCACTCACACACCCCTCAGGGTTAATGACCATATTTTTCTGGTATTTCATAATGTTCCTCTATGAGACTCTGGATCATCAACAGTTATTGGCATAAGTCCTCTCTATTTTCATATCTATCGTACCAGCAGCAGTGCCTTTGGCATTCTGGTTTGCCATTTGGGTGCTCCAGCACCTAGGCTGGCAGGACATTCTAATTTTAACTTTCTGTTTGCCTAAAATAATTGATCAACTGTTATTCCTAACCATTTCCGCCTTTCTCATAGATACTAGCGTAGCAATAGTCCCTTCTTTTCAGCATAACCAGGTTGTAAAGAAAAATTTCCCTGTCCATATTACCTTAGTTACACTCAAAATATCCAATCCACACCCCATAGTTGCCGTGGCTATTGTGCCCATGTCAATACGTTCTGACAATTTAACCTGTGATGAGCTTACTCCCCTATGAACCTATCAGTTTCCGCTGACTCCACTACCATCTCTTTGGTATCCCTGGATTCAACCACAATTACCAATAAAGAGAACTTTGCTTACTTCTTACTACCCATGAAGATTAGTGTCAGGTCCCACCACATCTTCTTTGAGGATTTATGGAAACTGGAGCCGCGGACAATTTTATGATTGTTGGACTAGCCCAACAATTGAAACTTGACGTGGATTTAGGTTCTTTGGTAATAATTGCATCTCAGCCTTCCGAACCTTATACCTAGTTCGCTTGCCTGTTTCATTCTCAGTACACCTTTCAGCTTCTGCAATAGGTTCTCAGCAATGCCAAACTTGGTGTTCCCGGTTATTTTAGAAGTGGATGGTGGACTTGGCAACATGTTGAGATTCATCTAGAGTCAAATATGTTGTCATTTGCCAATGATTAAACGGAGATAGAATTTCCTTTAGTTAATACTCTCAAGAAAACCCAAGGTCATAGCTCCATTACTTCCCTCATTTCCTCTTCAGGCCTTCCGTTTGATTTTACTGAAGAATTGATACACTATTGGATTATTTTTGATTCCAAGAAGGCGGACTGTATTCCCCCTCAAACAAAATTTTGATTGAGATTCAATACAAAGGTACTTTGGTAATATCAATTTTCCGTTGTATCCCCAAACAGCGGAGGAGGTTGCTCTCAACACTATGTTAGATGATATGCTTAAAAAAGGGTGGTTGTTTAAGGAGACATTGACAGTTGTGTCTCCCATCATCTTCGCCAAAAAAGATGATGGTTCCCTCCATCCCTGTGTGGATTATGGACATTTAGACAAAGTTACGGTTTACTATCCCTACCCTCTGCACCTGGAGCAGACAATCAGCCAAGCAATCGCCAAATCTTGTGTTCTCTAAATTGGATCTCATCAATGTCTTAAACTAGATTTGGGTAATGGAAGGGCAAAAATGGTTAACAGTGATCTAGATGAAGTGAGGCATTTTCCAATTTCGCATAATGCCCTTTGGACTGAAGAATGCGCCCGCTATGTATCAATGAATGATTGACAGTGTACTGGGCGATCTCCGGTTTACTTGCGCGGTCGCATATATTGATGTCATTCTGGTTCACTCCCCAACTCCCAAACAACATGATATTGACTTAGAAGCAGTCATGGCCGCTTTGCACAAAGCAGGATTGTTTATCAAGCCTTCCAAATGTGAGCTCTATAAAATGGGTTTTAAATTTTACAGGAATTTCATCCTTAAGGAAAGTTACGTGATTATTCCCAATAAGTTGGATGCTATCCGTGAATGGCCTACTCTGACAACCCAGAATTAATTCTGGAGTTTCTTGGGAACCATTATTTTTCTAGAAAAAATTCCCCAACTCTTTCCCAGTTGACTACCCCACTCCAACCCCTGACCAGCAAGAATTTACTTTTTTTGTTGGACGCCTAAATTACAGAAGGCATTTGAGTCAATCAAAGAAGTGTTTTTATCCCCTCCTGTCCTGAAACACATGGATCCTGCTAAGCTATATATCGTTGCATGCAATGCCTCCTTGGTGGCAGTTGGGGCAGTGATGCTCCAAGAGCACAAGGGCTTGGAACATCCAGTTGCCTACTTTTCCCAAAAATTTACTCCTACAGAGCAATCCTGGGCCATCTAGGATAAGGAGTTGAAAGCTGTAGCATGGGCATTGACTCATTGGCAGTACCTATTACAGGGTGCTCAGCATGAGTTAACTGTTCGCATGGATCACCAAGCTCTCTTGTATTTCCATAAAAGCCAAAAATTGGCACATCAGCAAGCTTGTACCAATTGGGACTTGTGTAGTTTCAATTTTATTACAAATTCATAAAGGTGTGCTTAATGTACTTCCCAATTTCCTCAGCTGCAACCCCACCCACTGTCCACCACATTCAGTAGAAGTGGATCTCACAAATGTGAAGCCGCAACTAAAATTTTTTTTTGTTCCCCCTCATTGTCTCTTCTTCTGCCCTTGCTCCTGACGCACCACTCGTTGCTCAGGTCTTAGCTGGTCAAATGACCTGCCCTGAAGGGGTAGAGTTATTTGTTCAAACAATTCCTCCAAAATCATAAACACTCTCTGTACTCTTTGGTGGAGGGTCTCATTTATTTTCAGTCACGAATTTGGGTTCACCATTTCTTCAAAGCTTAGGTATTTTGCATGCATCAGGACCTCCCACTATCAGCCATCTGGGAAATAAGAAAGCATTGATTTGCTCAAGCGGACCTAAAATTGGACAGATTTAACTAAGGAAGTTCCAGCCTGGATTGCCAATTGCATTACTTGTGCTCAGACTAAGTCAGATTGCTCTGGTAGAAATGGGCTTCTGCACCCCTTACAACAGGCGGAGGGTCCATGGACATTGGTATCTATGGATTTTATTGTCAAACTTCCCTGCTCTAACAGGTTTATAGCAGTGATGGTGGTGGTGGATCATTTCACTAAGTTTTCTCTTTTTATTTCCTCTGCTTCCACAATTATGTCAGAGGAAACTGCCCATCTCTTTGTGCGCCACGTGTTTTCAATGTTTGGTCTCCCGCAGGGATCATCAGCGACCATGGTCCACAGTTCACAGCACGGTTCTGTAGTGAACTCCTATTTATTTTAAAAATCTCCCCCTGTTGCTCCATAGCATATCATCCCCGGTCTGATGAGCAGACTAAGCAAGTTAACCAAGTCCTCAAACAGTACCTGCGTTGCTATGCTGCAACCACACAGGACACCTGGGATAACGACCTTCCCCTCGCTCAATTCGCCTACAACAATGGGACTCATGCATCCATGGGGTTTTCTCCTTATGAAGCGACTTTAGAGAATATAATCCTTCCTTTTTGGTCGGACTCTGCTTGTGCCTCAAGATCCAAGCAACCGCAGATCATGCTGAATTTATTAGGTCTACTATTATCCTTAATGTGGGAACACCTCACAAAAGCTATTGAAGACTACAAGCAGTTCACAGATCATAAGCGACTCCCAGGTCATGAAATAATGGTGGGCTCCTATGTTATGCTCGATATGCACCATTTGAGAATGCAAGTGCCCTCCTGCAAGTTTGCAATTAAGTGTACAGGCCCCCATTTAATGGAAGAAGACTTGGGAAATGGTGAATTCTAGTTAAAACTTCCTGCCCATTGGAAACAGCATCCCATCTTCCACATGCCCCAATTGTCACCTTTTAAGGGTACTGTTACCACAGATCTCAAACCAATAGTAATTGAAAATGTGGAGGTGGCCGAAGTAGAAAATATCCTAGCAACCCACAAGTCCCGTTGGTCTGATCAGTATCTAATGCCCTGAAAAGGCTATCCAGCCTATGAAAACAGTTATATTAAAGCCCGTGATTGTGCTAACTTCATAGAACTGGTCGAGTCATTACACAAATCCCACCTCAAGCGCCCCAACCCCCTAAAAAGTCGTGACTGTAATGGCGATCAAGTTACCCAAGGTGCAAAAAATGTGTCCCTTGTTCAGTTTCCCAGTGTTTGTGCCCTTCCTTTAAAAAAAGAAAAAAGGGTAATGTAATTCCCAAGGAACATCCCCTGTGTGTTTATTGGGCTCTCTTCCCGTTTCCAAGTAGTAAGGTTCCAGAAAGGGCGGCTGTACCTCTCGTTACCCAGGGTGACCTTACCCACATGGAAGACAAGTGTTGGGTAACAGCTCTCCCTCTTTAAATCCCTCCTCCAGTGCCCACACTCACCTCAGCTGAACTTATCTGCCAGATCAGTGAAATCTGGACCAAGATCGCAAACTGAAGTTAATTGGTCTGAAAATGATTGGAAACAAGCCTGATAAACGGAATCCACATAGTCATAAAGGGATGAAGATTGATTCATTGACTGGAATCGCTGATAGTATCAATATAGCCAACAGTGCAATCATCAAAGTTAACCCCTTTTCAAAATCATCGGGGATGATCTCTGACATGCAGGTAGTACATTGGACACCATAAACGATAGTTTAAAGCTCCATTTCAGCAAATTGGGAGTTGCGGCTGATGCAACGCTTTTGACCAAATGAATGGCCCAGCGACTGGGCATGGGCGAGTTGGGCATCCCAAACCCATTCCCAACCAATTGGGACCGCCCCTACGTGGGGTGGCCTTGGGGGATTCCCCTGCTCATCAGGCCAGACACTATCACGCTAACCATCAGAAATGCAGTTGAGCCTTGGTTCAGGCTTTTGATGTCAAACCAACAGCGACTCAGATTTTAATAAATCCTTCAATGATATTTCCTATTGAGCTTATCTGTCCCATCCCCAAATAATTCGCCAGTTAGGTCAAACTTGAGGGACCTGATCCTTGCTTGTTCTCACATCAATTGACCACTATTTAATCAATTACATCACACTGAGAAAATTATTGGTCAATTTTCTTCTTTTATCTTCCACTATAAAATCCTCTCCACAAATTTAGTTTTTTGCTTATATGTTGGAAAATAAACTGCCCTTTCCGCCAGCACTCACACACCCCTCAGGGTTAATGACCATATTTTTCTGGTATTTCATAATGTTCCTGTATGAGATTCTGGCTCTTCAACAGTTATTGGCAGAAATCCTCTCTAGTTTCATATCTATCGTACCAGCAGCAGTGCCTTTAACATTCTGGCTTGCCATTTGGGTGCTCAGGCACCTAGTCTGGCAGGACAGTCTAATTCCAACTTGCTGTTTGCTTGACAAACTCCTCAGAGGACTTTGCGTAACCAACCAGTAGTAGGTTAATGCTTGGCGCTATTGGTTACCCAAACCTCTCCCTAATCGGTTAGGATGCTTTGGTTGATTGCCAGAGCACCAAAAGAATATTTAATATATGGTGGTCGGAACTGGGGGTTTTTCAGTCTGTAACAGCTCAGGTCATTTTTTAGAGTTCAGTTTAGACCTCAAGAGTTTTTAGTTCTCATTGCTCAGGTCAACCTATTAGATATTACTTCTGGTCCTCCTTGGGGGTCAAAGCTGTTAGCACCAGCATCCTGGAGATGGCATTGACATTTTGGTGAATCGCGCCGGCACAATGGACAATGACGAAATCATAGCTCTGTAGTTGCAAAAGCTCACCTAGAAATTGGTTATCTGGGTCCTTCATTTGCTAAAGCCATCAGAGCGAGAAGTGGTCTGTAACAATGGTAAAGTAAGTACTTTAGTTGTAAGGTTAGAAGTGTTTGATGGCTAACAAGACATCCAAACACTCCCTCTTGGTAATGTTGTAGTTCCATTCAGCCCTACTCAGTTGCTTACTAAAATAGGCTACAGGATGATTGACTTGGTTTTCATCATGTTGGGCTAGGGTATACCTGACAGCAACATCACTTGCATTTGTAAACAACAAGAAGGATTGGTCGAAGCATGGGTGGAATAGAATGGGTTTAGTACATAGAGCAGTTCTTAAGGCACTAAAAGCCTTTTCTTGTTCAGGCCGCCACTCAGAGGGCACATTATTCTGAAAAAGGTCGAATAATGGCTCAGCTAGGTCAGCATTCTGGGGGATAAACTGATGATAATAGCCCACCATGCCTATAAATACCTGGATATCCCTTAAGCTTTGGGGGCGTGACATTCTCCCTATGGCGTTGAACTTGTCTAGTATAGGCTTGATGCCATTCTTGGAATTTTGTTTCCCAGGAACTCCAGTTCTGATTGGAAGAAAGATCACTTTAAATGTTTAAGCTATATAGAAGACTTTCAAAGCTGATTGAAGAATTCCTTGAGATGCTCAATTTGTCCATTATTAAATTGTGAGAAAACAGTTGTTAATAAATTGGCGTTATCAATGAGATACACCATAAATGAATTGCACAGGGTTCAACCCACTGAGCAATAGGACCAATGATATGAGGATCGTTGCCCTTGAATCAACAGAAAAGAACTTATCAATAAATGTGGAGCACCTGCTCCCACTATACTCTTTTTTTTAATATAATTCCTGTAGTGGCTCTTCTCAGTTCCGCGCACTCTATACTATTAACAACTTAACCTCCTCAATCATCTCATCCTTCTTATATGGTAGAACTTTGGATGGTACCACTTTCATGGCTTATTGATTCACTTCGCCATATCTCATTGGTTCCTCCAATTCTTCATTCATTAACTCATGATCACCCAATTTGGCTTATTTCCCAACAACCCAATATCGCCTCATTTTGAGGCACTTGAATTAATCATACTCATAACAATTTGGTGGATCTCATCCATTCCACCATATTGACTCAGGGCTTATCATCCAGTCATATTGGAATTGCGACATTACCCCCTCCTTGACTGGATGGTAAGGCTCCTTTTGCTTTTGTGCCCAGAATAACTTCTCATAGACTCAGTTGATGATCTGATGACTAGTGGGGTCCTTGTTAGTATATGCATCCATACCCATCTTCATAATAACTTTAAATGGCCTAATCCAGATACTGAACAATTTGTGTTTCCGCCTGAACCCATGTTGATCTTAGAATAGAACTATGTATCCATCTTTGATTAGTGCTAGGCCACTTCGCTGTACCTGATCAGCAGCCTGGTTTCTGATTTTCTTGGCTAAACTGAACAAGTATGTTTTGGTTTGTACTTTAATCAGCATATTCGTTAGGGTGGTCAAATAGCATTGCAGATCCATTCTGCCGGTGTCCTCTATAAAAGCATATAGGAGCGCAGGCAAAGTGGGGTGCCATCCATAAAGCAATTGGAATGGGCTTTTCCCCGTGGCAGAATGGTAGCTAATGTTGTAAGCAAACAATGTGGTAAAAGGAGGGTACTCCAATCAGAGGGCCTATTCATGACCAACTTCCATAGTATGTTCACCAGGGTCCCATTGACCCATTCAACCATTCAATTGGACTCTGGGTGATATGGGGTTATTAGAACCCTGCGGATGGCCATCATTTCATTGAGCTTAGGAAGTATGTGAGAGGTAAAATTAGTACTGTTGTTAATAAGGATAAACTGTGGACAGCCGTGATGCTGAATGATGCACTCCATTACAAACTTAGCCACAGTAACTGCCCCCAGGTCCCTAATGACCTGCGGCTCAACCCACCTGGTCAAGTGTTCAATTGCCACCAGGATATACTTAGACTGGTTAGCTCTGGTTAATAGTGGACTAATGACATCAAAGGATACCGTATGCCAAGCAAAGTGTGGCTTCACTGACCTTATGAAGTCTTCCAGTGGAACAGCTTTTCCACTTGGCACTGGTGACAGGAGATAGTATCAAGCACATCGAAGTTCATGCTTTCCCAGTATTACTGAGGCTGCAATAATTCCAACGTCTTGCGCATGCCACCACTTCCAACTGATTTATGTGCACTCATGATAATGTTAGGCCGCGTTAAAGCTCTTGGGATGTTTACTGTGGAGTTGCCAATCCACTTGTACAACTCACCATTCCACTGGAAAATATTGGCTCGCATTTATTCAACACCTTGATGACTTGTGGTGGCTCATCATCATACTTTCCACTGATCATCTTGTCAAACATTATGTCACTAAGATCCACCGTAACTGCAATGGTTGGTAGCCTTTACAAGCAATCAGCATTCTGGTGTTTTGCTCCTGGTCGGTGAAGGATCTCAAAGTTGCAAGCCTGTAGTTTAAGGGCCCATCAGACGAGATGACTCTCTGGCTCCTTAAGGTTCTGCAACCAGCGTAATGAGGCATGACCCATTATGACTTTAAACTTTACACCATGCAAATATACTCTGAACTGCTTTTATGCATAAATCACTGCTAAGAACTACTGCTAAGTTACAGTATAATTACATTTAGAGGCTATTAAGGCTCCGGCTGCAGTACACCACTGGGTTCTCCTCCCCTTCATCATCTTTTTGTGACAGAACTGCCCCCACAGCTGAAAAGAGATGCATTCTTCTGTACAATAAATTTGTTTTCAAAATTGGGTAGCGTATCACTGGCGCATAGATCAATGCAGTTCAAAGAGTATCCAAGGAGCATTGACAGTGTTCTGTCCATATGAACGTGGCGTCCTTTTTTAATAACTCAAACAGCGGACCTCCAATACAACTAAAGTTTGGTATGAATCTGCGATAGTAGCCAACCATCCCTAAAAATACTTTTATATCTTGCTTACTGCTTGGTACAGTCATCTACCAAATGGCCTCCACCTTAGCTGGTTGGGGATTCAGCCCTGTTGCATCAACTACAAACCTGAGGTACTTTAGCTGATCCTTAAAAAAGTGGCATTTCTAAGGTTTTATTTTGATGTTGGCCTCAGCCAACTGGCGGAATACTGCTTCTAGATAATCAAGGTGCTCAGAAAACATGCGGGAGAAAATGTTAATATCGTCAAGGTATACAAGAATGCATTACAGTTTCAATTTGCAAAAGATTTTGTCCATTGCCCATTGGAAAGTAGCTGGGGCATTACACAACCCTTGTGGCATACGTGTCAGTTGAAAAAGCCCTTTTGACGTGATAATGGCGCATTTTCTTGTTCTGCTGTAGGTAACTTGATCTGCCAATAGCCAGATATTAAATCCATTGCAGTGAAGTAATGAATTTCCCCCAACTGGTCCAATGCATTATCAATTTGTGGAAAAGGGTATGAGTCCTTTTTTGTAACGATGTTGAGCTTGAGGTAGTCTATTACTATCCGGTTAGTGCCATCCTTATTTTTGACAATTAGGATAGGGGAAGCCCATGGGCTCTTCGATGGTTCAAGCATTCGTTGCTCCAACAAAAGTCAAATCATTTTTGTGACGACTTCTTCCGTTGCTCTAGATTGGCGGATTGGACGAGATCTGATGGGGGGATGATCCCCAGTGTCCACTCGATGGATCACTCCTTAGGTGCACCCCAAATCATGATCATCGACAGCAAAGATCTCTTTGTATTTTTGAAATAAAGCTACACTCAATCTTTCTGATCTTCTTTTAACCTCATTAAATTTTCATGTAGTACAACTGCCATTATGCCAGGCTGTGTTTTGACGGGAAGACCAAAGTCATCCAATGAACCAAACTCTTGAATCCTGAGGACCTCTTCAACTGGAATGAAACTTAGGAATGCAACAACTTGGTGTCAGCGGATTTGCATTGGTTCATTCTGAAGATTCGCTACCAAGACCTTGATCTCCCCATGCCCTGGTAGTATGATGCCATGGGCCACGTGGGGCTCAAGCCACGATTGTTGATAGGGCTCAATGACCTCCTCATATAGCTCAGCAGGCACTTCTACCTCAAACTTAGTGCTTAAGATTGCTTGATGGCCAGAGGAAATAGATATAGAACCAGCGGCTCTAAGCGTAGCCCTTGATATTCATAAATTTGATGGGGAAGAGCCCGAGTCTTGCTCTTTAGTCATTGATAGTGAACTTAAACCACTCCATCATGTAAACAATGTTAATGTGACTCATGTGTACCGGATCCTTTGAAATTCAGCTGGAAATGAAGTAGATTGGGATCCGCTGCCCCATAATTTCAAAAGTCTCCACTGTCATATCAACAACAGCCTCAAGGTGCATAAAAGAGGTTTAATTAACAGGTCATAGTTATTGTTTGGTAACACTATAGCTGGGGCTAAAATGACAATTAACTTAAACTGCAAGGGTAGCGCGCTGTACGTCCCTTAAGAGACTGTGCTTTCTGCGCCTGAAGTCCCATACACCATATGATGCTCCACTTCAGGCTTTAATGCCAACTTTGACACCAACTTTGTGGATACTATGTTGATTGGGGCACCTGTATCGATTATAACATGAACTCAAGTTTTTGCTATGACAGTGTCACAATTAGTACACTCAGAGTAAGATGCATCTAATTGTTTTAAGACATGGACATTTAACGGATCTTTTTTCCAAGGAAGCTCATAACACCCTTCCCCACTTTAGGGTATTCTTTAACAATAGCGTCCACAGGGAGGGTCACACTTACACCTTTCAAGAGAAGAGCATCAGCTAATGGATCTGGTTTGTCAGTAGAAAGGTGATCAAACAATTAACAAGCATAAGGCTTTAGTTGTTCATGAGAGCCTGCTTCCGCCATGTCCATTAATTGCATTCATGTCAGCACATTTACCCCTCCAACAGGTCACTAATATAAGAAGGCGTCATCATACTGAGGAACTTCCACTAAAGGTACAGGAATAGATTCTGATGGAACGTTTTGGGTCATAATAGCGGAGGTAGAGAGTCCCATCTCTACTCCGGTCTGACTTTTCCTTAATGGTACAGCTCCTGCAGTAGGTACTGAATCCAACTATTGTGACAACTTCTAGCATGATGCCCAGAGTGACCACATGAAAAGCAATTGACCCCATAAGACCTGCGACCTTGATTGTTGTAAAAGGAGCCACCCCAAGGTTTAGGCTGGAACCAAACAGTGTAACCTGGCCCCTCCTGATAGGGGAACTGCTGTTGGAATTTGGGTTGGAAGTGAGGCTTGTATTGATGATAAGCCAGGGGATGCCAACTGGACACTGAACAGGAAGGGATAATTCCTCCAGATAAAAAAGGCTAGCAGCGGAGGCGCTAGGTTTCCACTCTATATTGGGTGGAGGGAAGGTAGCAGATAGACGGCGTAGAATTTGAACTAGTTTGAGCAAGGATACATCAACCTCTAAATATGGAGCCAAGGCATCAAAAATCTCAAGATATGGTTTCACAGCAGAGATCAATGCTATGCTTATGTCACATTCAGGTAAAACTCCTGCCCTAATCAACACATGGGCTTCTGCTGAAAATGTTCAGTAAATTCAGTGAGGGTCTCATTATGTTGAAACCCAATGGTAAAAAAACTCAGCCTTCCATTGCGTCATTTTTAAGGTTCCTTTAAACAACCAAAGCACAGTATCCTTCACTTTTTGATAGATAACGTAACTGTTGGGAAGATAGAAAGTAACTTTGTCGGTGCTTCCAACATCCAAGGGTGGACATTAGTAATTTGGCTATGTGCCAATCTGAAGCTCCTTCAACTGCAAACTCAAATCGTTTTAAAAATTCATGAATTTTTCATCATGATCAAACAGAGGCAGCTTGTCAATACAACGTTCTTGCAGAAACTTCTTCTTCCATTTAAGCACAGCGTCCAGAGAAAGCTTAAGTTCTGCATATTCAACTGTTGCAGTGTGTTAAAATGATTCCTTAGTAAAGCAAGCCAGATACAACATGTCTAGCGACTGAGAAACGCATATCGGTCTATGTGATTGATCAATGGGCCCCATAGTGAGCACCGTTGTTATAAAATTGGCTTTACCAATGAGATACGCCATAGATGATTTGCACAGGGTTTGACCCACTGAGCAATAGGACCTACAATATGAGGATCGTTGCCCTTGAATCAATAGAAATAAATTTATTTATAAATGTGAGCACCTGCTCCCACTATACTCTTTTATTTAATATAATTCCTGTAGCAGCTCTTCTCTGTTCTGCGCAATCTATACCATTAACAACCTAACTTCCTCAATCATCTCATCCCACATGTATTGTAGCGACTTCAAATAGTACTCTTTAATGGCTTAGTAATTCACTTCGCCATATCTCATTAGTATCTCCAGTTCTTCATTTATATAATATACAATCTCCCAATTTTGTCCTAATTCCCAACAACCCATTATTGCCTCATTTCGAGGTGGTTGAATTAATCATACTCATAACAATTTGGCGGAATCCATCCATTCCACCATATTGACTCAGGGCTTATCATCCAGTCATATCAGAATCGTGACAACAGTAATGTCATCTAGGTAAATGAGGATTCATGAAAGCTTTAAGTCCCTAAGGATCCCGCCCATGGCATGTCAGAAGTGGCTTGAGCGTTACAAAGGCCCTGAGAAATTCATGTGGGCTTGAATAGTCCTTCATTGGCTATGAGAGTACAATTGGCTCGATCTTTGGGGTTAGCTCAACTTTACAATATCTGCTATCAAGGTCCATGGCATAAATGTACAGAGATCTGGTAAGCAGATGGAGGGAATCATCAATTTGAGGCAGAGGATAATTGTCCTTCTTGGTGATGGAGTTGAGTCACCATTACTCCATCACCATCCAGTGGCTTTGATCCTTCTTCTGAACCAGAAGTAGAGGAGAGGCCCAAGGGCTGCACAATGGTACCAGGTTTCTAGCGTCATGTAGTTGTTTGACTTCCTATGTCACATGGACCTCTTCAATCTTTCTTTTTTCAGTAAGGTTGGGACTGAAAAGGGGATCATACAAGTTTCTACATGATTTAGGACCACATTCGTTCTTTTGAAGTCATAGGTTAAGGCCAAAAATAGGTCTGAATACTCCTCCAACAACTTCTGAACCTTATGAAGTGGGTCATCTGAGAGGTCCTTGCCAATATCGGTGTTGACCAGACTGACCAATGGAGGGGTCTTAAAGCTAAAATCCCTTAAGTCCCCAAAGCTCTAGACATTAGAAATAGCCTCCACCAGTAGAAGATGGACGTAGGTGGTGGGACTGTTTGGACCCTCTATTTTTGGGTTTGTCAATAAGGTTGGCCAACAACAATGATATAGATCTAGCATAAGTTTGATCTAGGATCCACGGGCAGGGCAGCACCTCTTTTATGGATGGGTTTTCTAGGCCTTATATTTCCAATAGGTATTAAGGGGATGTTGACATGGACCTGGGTGTTGGAAATGACTTGGAACTTTGGAGGTATTGTGGTCACCCTAGGTAAGTAGATCGGCATGACCTCTTGCCCATCAACAGCAAGGGGGGCAATTGGACTTGGGAGCTTACAATGTGATATTCGATTAATCAATTCAGCCTTCACAATCCAGTAGAAAAGCTCATATTTGATCTCAGTTTCAGAAACACAAGAGGTCTCAAAGATCAGAGGGTCCTGATGCCCTAGTAGGGATAGAAAGCCATTATCATAGTGGAGTGATAATGAATAGTCTTAAAGAAACTGAGTCCCCAAGGATCAAGTAATAGCTTGGGGTTATCCAGTGCAACAGCGGGGTGTTTAAAGCAAGATTTATAAAGCTTTAACGGTAGAAAGGAGTAAGCCCCTATGGATCAGGTAAATTGTGGGCCATCTGTTCCATAATCCATATAGTGTGGCAAAACCGGAGCTATCTTGACTTGGTTAACTTGGAGGATATGACGTTCAAGGAGGAGCCACTGTCAACTGTGGCAAGTACTGTCATTTTATGAGCTTGAACTGTGACCCAGGTAACCAGACTTCTGCCTGGGGTGGCAGCATGAGGAACATGGGATAGTTATTGGTAGAGGAGTAAGCATTATCGATTTCTTTATTAATGGATATCAAAACTTTTTCTCCAGGTACAATAGCTCCCAGCTTATTCAAGTTATGGAGGATTCTCCAGGCTGTGTAGAGATGTCAGCATGATAAGTCTCATCCTTCATGCTGACGGCCCTTTTCCCTCCTCCTCAGCAAATTATTTCTAGCAGATCTTGGCACTGTGTCTAAAACCGTTACAGTAAGTGCATTGAGGTCAAGGATTTTTCTGGTTTTTGCTCATATGGGATCCAGGACGGTTAGAGGGCCTGTAAAGTAGCCTTAAAATGTAGAGTCAATTAATGGATCTCGTAAAATGCTTCCCTGATCTCCTATATATAGGTAAACTCATTTTACTTCCCATACATATGCATTTAAACCTCAGGATAGGATCCCAATGCTGAGATTACAGTGGAAATAGAATCATCCAGGGTGACAATATTTGTAGTGACTAAGAATTGTGCTTGAGCATTAAAATGGCTGGAAAACTTTATGGGGCTTTTCTCTTTATTCAGTCAGATACCCAGTGAACGCCGGTTTTGGTTGGCCAGGGTTTGATTGCTGCCGAACTCTTAGACTAAGGCTGTGCTGACCTGTTCCCTGGTGTTGCACACCTTCAAATGGGGGGTCATGATCTCCCAGGCAGTGCTTATCTAAAAAGTAGTGGATATGCTTTACCTTCTTCCAGTTGATGACCTTCTCCATGGAGCTCTAATATGCATATAGGAATGA
This sequence comes from Massospora cicadina, assembly GCA_022478985.1. Taxonomy (NCBI): domain Eukaryota; kingdom Fungi; phylum Entomophthoromycota; class Entomophthoromycetes; order Entomophthorales; family Entomophthoraceae; genus Massospora; species Massospora cicadina. The sequence goes on along the minus strand of JAKSZP010001622.1, from coordinate 94,720 downwards.
GGCAATGCTCTTCTGGCTAGTAGTGAGCCTTTCTTTAAAACTAGGTTTAAATTTAGTTAGTAGAAGAGTGGAAAGGGTGTTAACACCAGGGATGGGCGCTGGCTCCAAGATCTCAGTTTTCCGCATAGCTGCAGGGTGCCTATTGGTCTTGCTGTTGCCATAGGCTCTCAAGTTCCTCTTGGATGTCATCCCAACTTTTGTTGAGGGAGGAAACAAAAGCCTTATTTGCGAGTTGCTCCTTTAGGGATTGAATATTTGAACCCTGAAAGTGTAGTTGGCTCTTAAGGGTAGTCAAAAAGGTCTCAAACCCTCGACAAGTTTGTTTGAGCTGAGAGATGTGAGTATTAGTAAGTTTGGTGAAGGCACTGAGGTTGACCATTTCGTCCAACAGTGCCTCAATGGAGACCCTAAGGTCGAGGGGACTCCATCTACTTAAAGTTTGCATCCCTGAGCTAAATTCTGAATTTGATCGCATAGGCAGCCAATGCTTTTATCACATCCTTTCACTTTGGGTCTTCAGGGCCATCAGGGGTGGGAGCTGAGGGTCCAGAGGGCAGGGAGGTCCATGAGGACCTTCTGGTACTTCAGTTCCTTCATGCCCTTTAGGGGCCTTCAGGTCCCCTAGGACCTTCAGGACCTTCACTCCTGGAGTGGTAGTCACGAGAGTCCAGCTCCCAATAATGTTGTTATAGGATCATACCAGATCCTCGATTTGGAGGAGGCACAGATTCCAAGTTGCCCCAAGAAGTTGGACATTCTGACACAGTTGGTCCTCAAGATAGACAGAGATCCCACTATCTAACACCAAAATTTGATCTCAGACCTCGTTGATTAACCATCAGTTATCATTAATGTCCTCACGGTTGTCTTGAACAAAGAAGGAGAATTCATTATAAAAAAATGACGATGTGAGAGTGCAAGGCCTGGGTGAGCCCTAGTTGTCAGGAGACTTCTTGATGGTGCAACCTAACTAGTTGGAGTAGGTGATGGATATCTGGGTGAACAAAGTTGTTAAGGTAACGTTCAAAACTCAGTGCAAGTTATCCTGTTGGCAGCTGGGCTGGTCATAGAGGTCCCACATGGTAGAGGGAATGGAAGTGCATGGGAGTGGCTGGAGCAAACACCCATGGAGTAGATGCCATTTATTAATTGTTGGAAAACATTGTTAAGGTTCACATACTAAATTTAATACTGAATTTCATTGATAGATGGCAGGGAGAACTGAATTGTGGCCCAGTTTTCTAATATCTCAGGCAGCGAGGGTAATATTTCATATCTCAAGGCACAAACCCATTGAGAAATTCTCTTGACTGACCAGCAGATTGGTCTTCAGGGATGCTAGTATTCTCTATTGTTTGTGATAGACGTTTTCACTTAGCGCAGTTCAAAGCCCCCTGTAGTGAGCACCACGTTTGTTGGATTTACAGTTCTTTAGACTGTTGATGAGTTCCAAAGGTGGCTCAAAGCTGCAAACCCATAAGACTGGGTTGAAAAAGAAATTAAAGATTGGATAGAATACCTATATATTATTAGATTTTAAGGTGTCAATATTTATAGATTGCATGGGGACACAGTGCCTTGAGGATCTTTGTGGCCCCAACCAATTAGAATCCTTCATGGACTTCCAGATAGACCACCTAATGGGCAACCTCAATGTATTTCGCCGCAACTTTCTTTGACCGCTCAGAAGTCACTTTTGAGCGATTTTAAATTTAAGTTTATTTATCCACCGCCATCTGCCCAAACCTATTCTTTGATGTCCTTGGCTCTGCCGCCTGCCACCCCAGTGTGGGGCAGCAGTGCACCCCCACCTAGCGTTTTCTGCCACGCGGGTAAGCGCGTTTGGACGGGCTCAAATAGCCCGCCAAATGCTTCCAGCCATTTTGTCCCCCCACGGGACTTAGCGCTCCACCTGGCGCGCGTCCATCCTTCTTGCCCCCATCCTCTCGCCCTCCCTCGCTCTGCCATTCGCTATTGCCTCAGAGTGGACTATGGGTGTTTGTTCCCATATGCTGATAAGGCAATTATTGACCTAGCCACTGTGGCCTTTGCGCCAGCTGGCTTTATAGACTTCCACCCTTTTAAGGGCTACTTTGACGTTGGGTTCCAATCTGAGGAGGATGCTGAAGCGTCAGCACAAATTCCTCTAATTTATAAAAAAAACCAATTCCCACAACCCGTACTCGCCTCCCTTCAGACACCACGCTAGTGGTATCCTTTGCAAATCTCCCATCCCACCTTCCACCCCAGGTTTTGTACAACCAGTTGGTCGCGGGGCTCATGGCTTATGGCACTCAGCCCATCCTCATCTTTGCTATTCCATCTGGTGTGGAACGCCTTGCTGCTCCTCGTGCAACAGCCACCATCATACCACACCACCCTACCATAGCCCAACAAATCCCACCCCGCGCTAGTGTGGCTGCAGCACCTTATCATTTCTTTTGGGCTTGGGTCAATAATTGTAGGCATATTTGTTGCCTCTTGTTTGGCCTCGACCATGCAAAAAGAGCGTGCCCTTAGGCCAAATACGCTGCTGCAGCTTCTGAGCCACCCTCTGGAGGTTCAGTATGGGGCGCTTTGCTGCCCCCTCCCACCCTCCAATCTCGTTCAGTGGGCCCACATGGAAAATCAGCCCCCCAAAAACCTCCATCCTCACTCTCCCACCTAAATTGACGCCAGCCAATCAGAGCAATGCTTGGACCACCATTCGCACCCAAACAGCTGCCATTCGCCCAATCCTACCCACCCAAATTTAAACGCCAATATTACAGTGAACCAAAATCCATGGGATCTATTGGCTGAATCTGACGAATCAGGTAATGTCCTCATTAGTAAGCATACAGGTCAACCTCTCTGCCAAGGCAATTATGGTCAGGCAGAATTTTTCCTTCCCAACTTCGATGAAACCCCTACCCCTCGCCATTTTGCTCCTCTACCCAATACAGCCCCTTCCAAAGTGACCACCAGCTCGCCTTAGCTGCGGTGGCCTCTCCTCATTGCCCAAAAATACGCACCGCGGTGGCCCAGTCTTTGGCTCAGCTCCAGCATGGCCTGCCCACCTTCTTCTTTCCCCCTGACTTCCCTGAATCTCCCTGCAGTGACATCTCAAAACTATACTATGATGCTGAAATTGCTGTTATGAATGTCGCAACGCTTTCTTCATTCAACCCCTCAGCCAAAATCACCTGCCACAGTATCTCCCTTTTCACCCAACTTCCTGAAGCCCGCAAAGAAGTTGAAGTTCTCCTCGCAGCTTTTGTTGAAACACTTTTCCATCATTTTCTTGATGCGGAAGTGGAAAACTCCTACTACGCTGACCTCAGCCTCCACTATGCGGATGCCCCAACGCCCTGGCTCTCTGCTCTGATCTGGTACTGTAGCCAACGTCCCTTGATCGAGGTGGGTCTTTCTGAAAACCAACCCCCTGACCCCTCCTCACCCTCTGCCATGGTGGGTTAGCAGTTTCTGCTTTCCACCTGGTTAGTAGTTTGTTTTGTCATTTTGAGTGTTGTGTTTGGTACTGTCCATCCCCTGGTCGGCGTACCTCAAATAAATCAAATGTATTTCGCCGCCCACATAACCAGATAGGTGGAAACTCCGCCCCACATGACTCAGTATTGGAATTGAGAAGCCTGAAGTCATCTCCGCTCAAATAAGTTCATTAGTTGATATGTTATGGCTCAATTCATAAGCTGGGAATTTGGTCTGTTCTTTATCTCAAATCCTGACAATTGTTTTTAATTATTCTCATCCAACTCACTTTAAGCCTCGAGATGATTTAAATACTCAGCATTCTGATATTGAGATGGTTCTTTTCTTGATTGCCTGGCTGCTACTTATAAAAAAGTTTATTCACAATTTTTTACTTTTGTTAAAATAGTATTATTTAACTGTAAGTATTTTGTGGATATCAAGCTGATTCAGCACCAGCAAGCATAAAACTTTCCAGAATTCCAACATTTGTCATAATTATCATTCTAAAACACAAACCGCTGGGGCTGACGCTGCCAGTGATCCAAACTGATGCAATAAGAAAGAATAAGCTCCAGGGATCAGATATGGTAAGTCCAATGGTTCCTTAATCTAATGTGTGATTTTATACTGGTGCAACCTTTATTAATTTATTTATATGAAAAGATTTGACATTAACTGGTGATCTGATACTGACTATGGCCTAAATCTTTACCTTACGGACAAGTACTTTGTTGAGAAAAGGGTATGAATGGATGATAAGCCATATATTTTAGATTGTATGTTATTTATCAAGGTGTGCCTTAAGATTTAGTGGTAGATTATGTCAACTGGAAGTGAATTGATCAAAGTGATAATAGCTCAGCGCTTAGAGGTGATTATGTCAAAGCCTCAATGATGGGGCGAAACCCCTAAAATTGTAGTGAATAAAGAGTTTTATTAAGCTGATGGGTCAAGATGACCGAGAAGATTGAGGATTCATTACTGAACAAGAGAATGGAAAGGAGGAAGTTTTTGAGTAGGAAGAATGGAGAAAGTAGCGGAAGTAGTCTGTTGTTTTATATAATAAAGGGATGTCCGTTGGAGCTGTAGCTTCATATTATATATTCATTATTACTTAATAAGGATCTGCAATCTTCATATTTGATGTCTGTTTGAGGTGTCAAACCTGTACACCCAGCTTAGTGGATTTAATCAATAAAGCTAAAGGTCAATAGTGGTGCTCATTATAGGATGCCACTGGTCAACTGTAGTACAACGGCAACTAAGGCTTCATGATGAGCCCCCACCAATAGTATATCAGAATCTAATAGGGTTCCAAGTTCATTACTCTGGTTGGCCAATGGAGACATCTGATGAGGAACTGGCATTATATATGATGACAGAACTAGGAGACGAGGAAACCAGGATAAAATTGAGGCTAGCAGTGAGCCCCATGTTTGATTCAGACCAACAAGGCAGATCCACAAACGTATCACTCAGCACTGCACAGTATCATGGAATAGCTCTTGCGTGGTACTGCCTCTACAAATGGTACGTGAGTGAACATTCCCTAAGTCTGTTTTATAATCAAAGAGACCAAGAAGCCTGTTATAAATTGCATTTGTCTTATCTTGATGCTACCACAATGGGGTTGTCTCGCCGGCTCATCTCCCATGGTGTTGAGAAATACCTTGTTGTGTATGTTCATCCTTTGATCTGCCAACTACTACGTGTGTTGGCCTGACATAACATTGAGATTGGAAATATCCTGTTTTTTGTTCAAGTGCAACATAATGACACTAGCCTCTTGCTTGAACGCCTTGACCACACTTTCTCAGAAATATAGGGGGGCGCTAGTGCATATAGATAGTCGTGTCATGGACGTCTGAAACCGCTTGGAAAGATTAGTTCACACTTGAATCATGAGTTTCTTTGAGTAATAGGAGAAGTGATAGAATGGCGTGGGATTTTGGGTATATGGGTATGGGATGTAACAACGCTGGGTAGCAACTCTAAGCGCTTTATTTTGGAGATGTCTGAATGGGTGGAAGGAATCAACATGGCAGTGGCTTGGACGAGGTACCGTGTTACCCTGTTAGAGTGGCTGGTGACTGTTCACGTTGACACAGTGGCCTTTGAATTTAGTCAACTATGAGCTGAGTGGAACAATAAGCAAGATTCTTACCATTCAACCAGCTCTTTCTTGACAACCATAGATTACATTCAATTCCTAGGTCAGATTAATCAGTTAGAGTGTCAGCCAAACGCTTCAGGGCTGAGCCATTAATCTTCCACTTGATAAGATGGTGGAGTACGCTGATATGTGAGTTTTCTTGGATAACCTTTGATGGTCTAATAAGAGCCGGTGTGTGAACAAGCTGATCTAATCAATTAAGTGGATGATGAGAACTGATTAGCTTGCAACATTGGATGGCAGAACACAAGAATGCAGAGTACGTTAGAGGATATCCACATACATCTTCAGGAAATGGAGCATATAGACACAGAGCTAGAATTCCACTTTAAATTATAGAAAGAAGTTGAGGAGCTTAAGCAGGTAGTGAAAGACAGGCTGTGTCACTGCGAATTTAGTCAAGGCAGAGCAGATAATAGATTAATTTTTCGCTTCACAGACTAGCAAAGGAAGTATGGGCGTGTCCAGCGGTGATTCTGGCGAGGAATACTACAGTTTAGCCAGAGAGTACCCCCTTGGTGGTCGTGGCAGTCTCTCCCAGCAATTCAGCCTATTCCTGTCAGCTATGACGAATTTGCATCTGTCCTTGTGACCCTATTCTTGCCCACAAGGTTACGTTCCCCTCAGCTGATCTGAACTTATTTTGTCTATTCCACAAGACCAAAGCATTGGCCAGATGAGTTTGTACAGATCGATAATTTGCCGCCTTTAGTCAAGTGGGAACATGAACAAATCTTTTAAAACAGCTTTAATTCACCATTAAAGGAGTGTCAGAACAGAGTAAAGCTAAACTGTTTTTATCCTCTATGGATGTTGAGAGCGCCGACCAGGCCATATGTTACCTTAAGAGCAGCGTGCTAGTATATCAAGAGATAAAGGAGACCGTGCTTCATTTGTTTGGAGGTGTGGTAAAGATGGTTTAGCGCAAGGCCGAATTTCTGACCTATAGTTTCAAAAGAACAAGTCTAAGGTAGAGTTTGCAGACTATTTCATGGATGAGGGTCACATGTTAGTGGGAGCAAATATCTTAACCAACAAGGACGTGGGCATAGAGATGTTGGTGGCTGTTAAGCCATATTGAGAGCTGTATACCGCTTAGGCCCACATTCTTCAAAGAGATGCGGAGCTTAAAAATTGTTAATTCTTTACACTGTCTCTATGTCGCATTTAGTGTTCCCAACATGGAACGGAAAGCCCTGGGACTGCCGCCACCTCCCATTGGGAACTGGACCACCATGCTACAGTTATAATCCTTTGTGTAATACTCGCCCACTTAATAAGTCTCTGGGTCCTTTCTGTCCTTCCTATGCACAACTAGCACATCCGAGTCTAAATTACAATTCCTTCTTTGACTTCTGACCCAGACCTTTGAGTGTGATTCAGAGATGAGAGCCTTTTATTATTCTTGTTTCTTGTGTGACCAAAGAGGCCACTATGTGGCAAACTTCCCTGGCAACATGAATGTTCATGCATTACTGCCCGCCCTGATTGAACTGGGAAAAGTTTGAGCAGAATAGAGTTTGGACGCTCTCCTCCACTAAGCCAAATTTGTTTGTCCCTAATGATTCCCCTGAGTTGCTTTGTGTCAGTCCCAGTACTCACCCCGATGACTTATTATATCAACAAATTCACCACAATATCTCAGCCTCAACCCAAAAGAGACCATAACCCTACAGACTCAGAATTCCGCCAAGATGTGCAAAAGCTGTATGTCTGGAAAATTCTTGGGCAAAATGGCACTAGTGAAGTTAGACCTCAACGGACGTCGCCGCCCTAGTGGGAGTGAACGTTGCAATTCAAGTAGGAAAAATTGCCCAGAAGTATTGTCATATTAGCTTAGGTATTGTCACCTTTCTTAGCAACAAAAAGCCCTTGAATGTTAATTTATAAACACCAATGGTGCTACTTATTTGGAGTGTACCTAATGTGATATCTTTGTTCAGAATATAAAAACTAAAGCTATTATAGATACTGGCGCTCCAGTCAATATGATATCAACAAGTTCGTGGCTAAATTTCCACTGAAGCCTGATATAGAACATTGAGTAGTGTATGGGACTGCGGGGGCACAGAGTAATGTGTTGGAGGACACTTAAAGCGCACTATCTCTGAGGTTCAGTTTGGTCATGGATTCCGCCACAGCGTTGGTTCTGCCTAATAATAATTACAACATGTTGATTGGAGATGCTTTCATTCAGCAGATTTGGGGCAGTGGTCAATATGGCGGAAGAAAAGATTAGTAACCTGAGACAACAGATACCCATCTATTTTACCTCCAGCGGAGTCCCAATGGACCAAATCTGCTCCAGTTTTGTCAATTTTTATTAGTGACAGGGTGATTCATGTCCAATATTAGCGGATGAAGCAGAGGCCAGAGATCTGCCTAACCAGATTTACGAGTACAACAACATTTTGCTACAGATTGAAAATGTAATAAGTATACCTTTGGGGCATCAGGTCATATTAGGGATGTAGCTTAAAGTAGACATCCCAGAAGGGCTATGTTAACTTTTGGAGTATTTGACCAATTCTTCCGAAAATGATACACAGGGTAAAACCTACTGAGCAACAGAAAAGCAATATGAGGATTGCTGCCCCTCAATAATTAATGATAATAAAGACTTGATAGCAAGGAGCTATTGCTCTGACAATACTACTTCAATTTATATTCAACTAACAGCTACCTCCATTACTTTCTAAATTTTTCTTCTGTCCTCATAACACTCCTCCTTATCTCTCTCATTCTCAAATATTAATTCTTGGTACTTATCAACGGATTTAACATGTTCCGCTTAGAATCCATATTTTCTTTGATCTATTGGTTCATGTGAACAATGAGACTTCGGCAGAATTCCCTCAATTCACCAAACCATTATTTCTTGATTGAACTCACTTTGCATTGACATATCAATTGCTCAACCTTGATGATCTCCTCAAATCTAATTTACAATCTGCCAAAACTATAGCTTATCATCCAGTCATATCAGAATCTCGCCATCACCCTCACCCAGACTGGACAATAAGCTCCTATTGTGCATATGCCCGCAGAGACTTTGCGCTTATTTAGTTGATAATCCAACCATATGTGTGCTCCTTAATAATGTAGGGCAACCCCCAGTTTTTTAATTTTTCACAAATGGTCCAATCCATATGCTAGCAAGCTTGTTACGCCTTCCAAACCCAGTTGGTCTCAGAACAGGACAAGATCTCCTACCCCAAGCTGAGAGAGACTGCTGCGTCTACATCGGTCGGCTGCCTGATCACAAATCTTCTTATCCAAACTAGTGGAATATTCTTCCATTTGTAGTTAAATCAGCATGTCAATTAAGATAGTCAAATAACAGTGAGGCTCTACTCCGCCAGTATTATCCACACTGGAATAAAGCAAGGCCAGTGAGGCTGGATGTCTTCCAAAGAGTAGTAAAAAGGGGCATTTCCCTGTCACTAAATGATAGCTAATATTGTATGCAAAGACAGCGATGGATAGTAGGGTACACCATTATGAAGGCCAAAATCTTTACAAGCTTGCATATAACATTTCCCAAAGTTCCGTTAAACCTTCCACTTTTCCATTTGATTCAGGATGATAGGGTGTAGTCAAGACCCTGCGGATTCCATTAATTCATTTAACTTTGGTAGATATGCAGCGTGAAATTGGTTTCATTGTCCGTGAGGATAAACTGTGGACAGCCATGTCGCTGTATAGCACATCACAGGATGAACTTGGTTGTTATGATGGCCCCTAAATTATTGATAGCCCTTGCTTGCACCATCTTGTCAAATGATCAATGGCTACTAATATATTTGGAGCAGTTTACACCAGTTGAAAGATGCTCCACCACATCCAAAGAAATAGTATGCCATGCAAAATTAGGCTTAACTAGCTGGTAGGAGGTCTTCCTAGGAAAAGTTTTCTGCTTGACACTGGTGACAACAAGCAACCATTTTGAGCACAACATAGTGCACACTCTCCCAATAGTAATAGAGTCACAAGAATTCCAGCTTTTTTGCAACCCTCCATGACCTACCGCTCTATGATCATCCATAATAATTTTGGTCTAGCGGAAGGTTTTGTAAAACTAAGCGTCAATTCACCAATCCGCTTATACAATTCCTTGTTGCACATGAAGGTATCCTGTCTAAGTCCATTTAACATATTAATCACTTTCGGTGGCTCATTGTAATATTTTCCCACAACCATCTTCTCATGCATGATGTCCACCAAATCTGACATAATGGCAACAGTTGGTAAGCGTGAGAGACAGTCCACATTCTGATGTTTCGCCCCTGGTCAGGATACAATCTTGAAGTCATACGCTTGGAGCTTCAGGGCCAATTGCGCGAGCTACCCTTCAGGTTCCTGAAATTTTTGCAGCCACCGCAAGGATGCATGGTCCAGACTACTTTAATTTTAACCCAGTGGAGGTGGACCCATAATTGCTTATATGCATATATCACTGCTAAGCACTCCCACTCAGTCATGGTGTAATTACTTTCAGCTCTGGTAAAGTTCAGCTACAATATGTAACAGAGCTCCACACTATCATCTCTTTGTGATAGCATGGCCCTGTGGTGGAAAGGGAAGCATCCATCTGTACATAAAATTCCTTTTAAAAATTTGAGCATTGTAAAACAGATGCACTAACCACCACGGTTTTAAGACATCAAAAGTGGTTTGACATTATTAGTTCAATTAAAGGTATCATTTTTCTTTAGTAACTCAAATAGTGGAGCCCCAATAAAGCTGAAATTGAGAATGAACCGCCAGTAAACACCGACTATCCCCAAAAACACCTGAAAATCCCATTTGGTAACCAGCCAAAACATCTTGCATATAGCTTCCACTTTGGCCTTGTGAGGAATAAGCCCATTTGAGTCCACCACAAACCCAAGGTATTCCAATTGCTCATTAAAAAGTGGGACTTATGGGGCTTAATTTTAATGTTTGCTTCAGCGAGTTGGCGGAACACTTGATCCAAGTGAGCGAGATGATCTTTTTTGTCTGAGAGAACACATTAATATTGTTAAGGCAGACTAGAATGGAAGACAATTTTAGATCACCCAAAATAGTGTCCATAGCCCGCTTGAACTTATCTGAAACGTTTCACAAACCCTGTGGCATATGTGTAGGCTGAAACAGCCCTTTTGAGGTGATTATAGTGCACTTCTCTTGTTCTACCGCTGGCAACTCAATTTTCCAGTATCCTGATATCATGTCCATAGATGAGAAAAATTTGACACCACTAACTGGTCTAAAGCATCATCATTTAAGGTAGCGGGTATGAGTCTTTTTTCCTAATGCTGTTAAGCTTCTAATAATTGATTACTACTTGAATAGTGACATATTTCTTCTTGACATTTAACTCCAGGTAAGCCAAGGGACTTTTTAAAGGCTCCACCATTCCCTTTCAACCAATTTATTTATCTCAGTGGATACAACTTCTTTCACCACCTTGGAGCGACAAATAGGATGTGACCAGATGAGCAGTTGACCACCCGTGTCCAACTGATGCATGATCCCACATGCACATCCCAAGTCATGATTGTCAGATGCAATAATGGTTTACTATTTCTCAAACAGATCAATCACCCTGTCCTTCTGGTCCTCCAACAGACCAGTTAGAGCCTCATGCGGAACCACAGTCATTATGACAGATGAAGGTTTTATAGTTAACCTAAGATCTGCCCATGAATTCAAATCATTTATATGGTGGACACCATCAAGGAATCAGGTGCAGGTAAGCCATCACTTGATGTCGCTGAACCTTTATAGACTCCTTCTGTAAATTTGCTATTAGCACCTTCATTTCCCCCTGCCCTGATAACAGGATCCTCAGAGCCACATGAGGTTTGAGCTGCGATTGCTGGTAGGGCCCCATAATCTCACCATATAAGCCTTCTGCGATACCTATTTCAAGCTCCGACCCTATAATCACCTGATGCCCAGAAGGTGTTTAAAGCACTAGCCGCCCTCAGTGGAATACCATTGTACTTGTAAGTCTGATTAGGAAGCGTTCAGGTCATCCGCTTCATCCGCCAATATCATACAGTAATCACATCATCACTGTACATAAGTTTAATTTAGCTGGAGCAGATGAAGTCCTTTGTGATTCTGATGGAGGTAAAGTAAATGGGGGTATGTTGGCCTAAAATGCTAATCGTTTCTTCTGACATATCAACAATAGCCCCAAATTGCCACATAATTGCAGATCCAATCAGCATGTCATATTTGATATTTTTGTAAACCACAGCGGGAACAGATGCCCCAACCAACCTGAACTTCAAAGGCAGCGCACTGGAAGTGCCCTCCAACACAGTGCTCTGTGCCCCTGCAGTCCCATACACTACTCAGTGTTCCACATCTGGCTTCAGCGGAAGCTTAGCTATGAGATTGGTGAAAAATTATACTGACAGTAGCGCAGTATCAATAATTGACCTAATTTTGGTATTTTATACAAAATATCACAGTATGTACACTCTGAATAAGAAAAACCATTGGTGCTTATTACATAAACATCCTGGGGCTTTTGGTTATTCAGAAAAGAGAGAATACCAGCTCTAAAATGTGGATACTACTAAGAAATTTTCTTCACTTGAATCTCCAATTCCACCTTTTTTAAAAGTGTGACATGTGGTGAAGGTTTGCCACCAACTGTACCAATTTGCTCAAGGATCTTACAGATGTATGGTATTTGCGCCTCTCGGCGGAACTCTGTGTCTGCATTATTGGGGTCACTCCCTCATCTTGATGCTAATATATTGTAAGGGATCTTTTGATACTATAAATTATCGGATTGAGTTCCAAACCAACCTCAAGTGACTTGTGGAAATCCTTGGGAGCAATTAAATTTGAATTAGCAGAAGCAAAGTGTCTTGTCTCTACTCCGCTTAAATTTTTCCTTGTTTGTTCAGTGCAACTGATATTTCATTGACATACATTTTTCCTGGACACTAGCGGCGTAATGTCCTCGTTGGCCATACAAGAAAAAAGTATACGTAGAAGGCACTCATCTCTACATTGCACCCATAACTCCAGGTCTGAAATTAATTGAGGAATTGTAACTCATCTGATTAAGAGCTGGGTGATAATAATGAGGGCGGAAAGGACTTGCCAAAGTGTTAAGGGGCAAGTATTTCCCAACGGATTATACCCAACTCATAGTTGCTCCAATACTGGCGGGGATTTAGTAGCGGTTTCAGGGGCTTTCTGTTACCCATTGGGAGCACTAAAAGAGGTGGATAGATGGTGTAAGTGACTATCCATTTTAGCAACTCTGCATACCCATCAAGAAAGTATGACATAGCATTATACAGTTGTCAATATGGCTTAACAGCCGCCGTCATCACTATCTCCGCCTACTAATTGGATAAGATATTTGCTCCCAACAAACATGATCCTCCGCCATAAACTGCTTTGCAAACTTCACTTAAGACTCATTTTTTGAAACTGAATAATCAGAAACTCTGCCTTGCACTGAGCCAATTTTGCCTTGCCCCCAAACAGATGGATCATGGTCTCCTTCACCTCTTGATATGTTATAGTACTATCTTAAGGTAACATGTGACCAGTTCAGCACTTGTGACATCTTTAGAAAATAACAACAGTTTAGCTTTCCACTGATGAGAAGCCTCCTCCACAGCAAGTTCATATTGCTTGAGAAACCCGTGTATGTTCCTATCATGATGAAATGGGGGCAACTTGTTGCTGCAGACCTCCCCTTCTCTAACAACCACATTTAATATACACTCTGAAGAGCTCTAGGAAATTAACCAGATAGATCTTTCCAATAGTATCAGAATTTTAGGTGTTAGTTAGTCGGGCATGATTGCTGGCTAATAGCCTTGTTTAATACTTTTTAATGTTATAAATATTGATTTTATTTAGGTTCAGCGGAATCTGCATTCACAGCCAATTTACCATTTGAAAATCAATTGTAGGATTTTCTGGCGGAAAGTTGATGAATCCATTGCCAAGCATCTGAAAATGCTTCCACTGCTAATTCAGAGCACTAGCGATTCATACCAAGGATGCTCAAGTGTTTATAAATATTTAGTAATCATTATGCAAATGACCGGTGGCTCATGCCAAGGATGGATTGACCTTATCTAGAATTCAATGGACAGATGATCGTATTGGGAGGAAACCATTACCAGGGATTACCAAAATTTATGAGAAGTATTGGCCTGGATGGCCGAATGGTTTAATAGGTAAAGTGAGCTATAGTTTAAATAGTCATTCATTACCACCAAATAAACATCTCTCTTTTGCCCATTTACTTTTAGCTGATAGTAGTTTGGCAGCTAGATTAAAAGGAAATGGGATTGGAGATCCCTGATCTGGCGTGAGGTGACGCACATGGAGTGGCCGGTGCTGCCAGCTTCAATACCACCCCTTAAGAGGAACAGGCGGGAAACTTACTGACTGGACACCAATGATGGTACTGCTGGCCTTCAACCCTGAAAGGTGCATTGAGAGAGTGCCTCAGTCCCCCAGAATGGGTGCAGGACCCACTAGTGCACACCACAGGCCCTGGCTTAGGTAATGTCGTTGATCTTCTGTGTTGGTGGGTTAGATGTAGACTCCAATGGGGTTGGTACGCCTATAAAGGCATAACAGCAAAGAGCCAACCATTCTTCATACTGGTTGGCCTGGCACACTAGCGGAGCCCACATCAATTTTGTGACACAGATTATAGCCGCTCAGTAGTGTTACCATGAGTCTGGCAAGTTGATTGGTTTGGTCACCCACCCTGTGAAGTTGGTAAAAAGGGCTGGATGAGCTTCTCAGTTATGCTTTAATTTTCTTGAAAAAGAATTTTTTGAACCTGGAGTAGAGTGTCTAAGACAAGCTTCAGTTCCATGTATTAAAATATTTTGATAAACTGGGGTAGCACCCTAGTAGAACGAGCCAGTTGCACCATAGCTTTGAAAAATATAAAGATTTTAAAGTGTTGATCAATGGGACCCTGTAATGAGCAACACTCTCAACTTTTTGCAGATTTGACCATTTCTGCCAAACGAGTTGCACATGTAAAACCCAATGAGCAATGGAAGAGTTATATGAGGATTGCTGGCCCTCAATATATAATGATAATAAAGACTTATTAAAAAATGAGCTATTTTTTAACAATATTAGTTTATTAATATTTATCTAAAAGCTACCTCAGTTACTTTCTTACCCCTTCTTCTTTCCTCATAAAAACATCCTCCTTCTCACTCTCATGCTTGACTATTTATCCTCAATATTCCTTAGCGTATTCAACACAATCCGCTTTGTAAAATCTTATTTGCTCCGATCTATTGGTTCATCCAAAAAATAAGACTTTGGATTGAATTCCCTTAATTCACCAAACCATTATTTCCTTAATTAAACTCACTTTACATTGATATATCAATTGATCAATCTTAAAATTTACCTTGAATATAATTTATGATCCACCAGAACTATAGCTTATTATCCAGTCATATCAGAATCTTGACAGGCTAGATGGGAGATTATGGGGCCCTACCAACAATTGCAACTTGGACCCCATGTGGCTCCTGGGTTACTGTACCAGGACATGGGGAAGTGAAAGTACTGGTATCAAACCTATAGAAGGTATCTATGATGATCCAAAGGCACCAAGTGGCGGATTATTTCACTTGACCTCTATTGGTGAGGTTCACCATATTATATGATTTTGGATCTTTAGAGGGCCATGGCCTACCCATAAAAACCTCATTTGGTTTAATGACATTAGTTCTGTGTGAGGCTCTGACTAGCTGACAGAGGAACAGAAGGATAGGGCTATGGCCCTGTTTGAAAAATACTAAGGAATTTTTGCATCCACCGTGTTAGACAATTACAAGTCTAATTAGTTAGTGAGAGTATTTCAGTTTGAAATAAGGAGGAAAATGAGGACGAAATAAACCTAAAGACCCTAGTCAATTATTAATGGAATTGTTGAATTGGGGCAATAAATTCTATAATAATTCTTAGCCAAATACCACAAAGTCAGGTGATCAAATTGTGCTGACTATGCGATAAATTTAGGAGAGCTCATTTAAGGCTCATCCTCAGGCCACCACTAATTTAGTGCAATCTACCCCATAGAAGCTTGCCCCTTTTATAGGGTCATAACGTATATTGCAAGATAAAACAATTTCACGATCACTGATTGGGCAAAATTGATTAAATTATTACCTCACGGTCATATCCTAACAAAAAATTGACTTGCCATCAGACAATTTCATCAAAATGAGGCGAATTTTCTGAGATGTGATAAAATGAATCATAATATTTCCTAATTCAGATTTTACTAAGCCATCCAAACTTGAGCCTCGTCAATTTCGATACAATGTATCAACTTATTAAGAGGGTTCCTTTTTTTACCCTTGAGACTATTAATAAAAGCCTTTAACCCCAAACTTTTTAGTTTTTACTTCCTCACATTTTTATTACAACTAACGGTGATATAACCCCGCTTTAATTATTTAAGCAGTAAAAATTATTTTTATTCTGCAAAATTGTTGAACTCTGGGGAAAATTTAGCACAGTGAGCATAATCCAGCCCAAAGTCCAACAAGTGGTCACTACAGGGGGTAGTACACCACAATCAATTATCAAAAATGGAGGGTGTTGAGGTAATACTCTTTCATCCTTCCCTCTGCTTCTAAACCCAAGTTAGTTACCCTTGAACAACAACTAGCAGCACTTTATCAAAACTTAGTAACTCGAACAGCGCATATTTAAGTGTCATTTGAAGGATAGGTTCACCTCTGACGAGGGTATTATTGCTTCATTCTTATACGTTTATGAAGCAGCCATAGAAGAGGCTACTGACCATTATGAGGTCAAGAACATCCTTACTCTTTTAAGTTGCTTGGCCCAAGAACTGATGGCTCCTTATATGGATATTCTACACACCTGGGCCAAGGTAAAGAATCTATTATAGCGGCATTTGGATCCAAACAGAGTTTAGAGAGGAACAAAATTTATGCTCTTTGTATGTATGAATGTGAACGGATCACTACCTTTGATGAGCTATTCTACCTTGCTGCTCAGAGGTGTCAGCATCTAACATGCTAAACTTGGATGATGCCATCGCAGCTATGCTATCTGGGCTAGCTTCTAACCTTCTTTAGCTTGACATATCATCCCCCTAAGGCAAACCTTAAAAACATCTGTGACATAAAAGAGGCCTTGTTAGATGTTGCTGGTTTTTATACCTGTACAATAACCAACGAAGATGTAACGACCCCCCATGTTTGGACCATTGATGAGTGCTCAACTGAAGCCCCAACGGAGGAGGCTATGTTGACTCCTATGCGGATTACTACTCTGAGCCCAGCACTTGCGGTGCAGCTCAAACCTGATCTTTCTTCGCCCAGACAAACTGAGGTTCTCAAACCATTAAGTCAGAATAAATCATTGTTAATGGGGCAACGCTCCCGGCCCTAACCTTGCCACCAAGATTATCTTGTGCCATATAATAAACTCTACAATTGGTGCAAAAGCCTTCTTCTAAGCCTAAGACTCTTTCTCAAATGGCATTCACTCCCTCCAACAATGGTTTTAAGGACCGTGCTGCTAAAGCTAAACCACCTGTTTCCTCAAGGATCAAAGCCGCTAATCAACCCAAAGCTGGCGGAGTTAAAACATCCATCTCCACTATGCTATCTCCTCCATCCAACTCTAATATAAGACATGAAGCTATGAGGAAACCCAAACCTCTTCCCTTGGTGACAGTCACTCCCAACAACCATGGGCTCAAGGAGAAGGCTGCTCAAGCTAAATCTCCTGCTCCTCCAATGATCATCGCTGCAGATGGCCCCACAGATACTAAAGTTTTGGCTTCTTCCTCCAACCGCCCTTCTAGCGTTCACCCAACGTTCTTGAACAACCCTTCTGATGATGAGTCTGAAGGGAGTTATGGGGATGTTGGTTATTATATCCTAAGAGCCCCTGCTAAAGTAAGTTTACTGGATCAGCTGAAACCTGATGGAGTAGATAAAACCCTGATCCCTCAAGAAACCTACCTTAATTAAGTGCTGGGGTTCCCTGAGGTTATTGATACCTCTAGCGATGCTGACCAGGTTATTGCTTTGCTGATTTGACCAATTCATCATGTTCACACCCTACAGTCCTTTTAAAGATAACTATGCTGAGACAGCTAAAAAGCTTTCCTCTGCTCTCCATATTAAGGAAGAATTAGCTATTTAACCTAACTTTGGCGGGACCATAACTAAGGTAAATGCCATTATTCAAAAATTCCAAGTTAGAGTTTTCTTGGAAACTGGTTTTTTTGTGAACTTTCTATCTTCCAAGCTGATCGAGAAGATAAGCTGGCTTCTGATCTCGAATATATGCAGAAGTTCAGAACAGTGGGTCCCAACAACTCCCGTGCTATTGGAGCCTTCTACTCCTTGATTATTTAGATTGGAAAGTTCATATTGTCAGCTCCCGCCATGGCCTTGGACAATAACGCTTATGGTATTCTTACTGTCACACAGTTTATGATTGAGTAATACAGTATAATCAACATGAAACAATGTTACCTCTCTCTACTCAGTTAAGAAGTTCCTCTACTCCTCACCAATGAAGAACCTCATAAAAAAGAATACTCCTGCTTAGTTGAATATCCTTACTCTGCTTTATTTTATTCTACATGACCTCTGGACACAACACAAAAAAGTTTCCCAAATCAGTGGACACTTCAGAGGGCATTCCCTTTTATGCTTCAGAGGATACAATAATTAAGGCTGGTGAACAGCGTGTTGTCGCTACCAATATTAATCTACAGATTTGCTGAGCCAGTCTGCTGTATATAACAAGCATTGATGAAGTAACTTCTTTAAAACCCCGGGTGTTGCCATGTATACTAGGCCCCGCCTATCAAAGACCCATTAATATCCTATTGGAGAATCTTACTAATAAACTCATCCTTGTCAAAAAACATCAAGAGATATGGAAAGGTATGCTAGTTTCCCTCAATGAGATTAACTGTGTCCATTTTATTGGGTTAATGTTGTATATAAGTTTACCCACTGACCAGATGGTGTGTACTCTGCCTAACGTCCACATATTAAATGACTGACCCCAGATGAGCTTAAGCAAGTTCATTCTCTATTGAATACATATAGTGATATTTTCTCCCAGACTAACACGGATTATGGGCGTATAATGGCTTATGGCCACTCCATTGATGTTGGTGATGCCCAACCTATTTGATCTAAACCATACCGTAAGTCCAAGGTTGAAGAGCAGCAATTGAGGGTCGCTCAAGATGTTATTAGACGCTGGGCTATTAGTACCATCCCAAAGTATTTAGGCGTATCCTCTCTTGCTGATCAAAAAGAAAAATAGAGGTCATTGGGTAGTGATGGACTACCATAAAAAAATTATTTCATTAAAAAATACAGCTATCCAATCCCATGCATAGATGATGCCCTTGCACAACTCACTAGCTCAAATTACTTCTCAGAAATGGACTTGGCCAGCGGATATTGGCAAATGGATTTTACTCCCCAAGAGCAGGAGAAATGTGCTCTTATTTGCAGTAAAGGCTTATTTCAGCCTACCCGCCTACCCCAGGGACTGTGCAATGCTATGGAATTCTTTTAACGAGCAATGGACCACGTTCTGTGGGACCTCAAGCTAATTTGTGTGATTGTCTAATTTGATGACATTACCAGCTTTTCTGCAACGTTCACTGATCATCTCACACTTTTTTAAGATATCTTTTAACGACTGCGTGCTTCTAACATTAAGTTGAAACTTTCAAAATGCTCCTCCTTTCAAAAGAAGCTAGATTTTCTTGAACATGCCATCACTAAAGAAGGGATCCAGCCTTTACAAGATAAGGTCGAATCTATCTCAAAATGCCTGCCCATGCAGACCTCAGAGACATTCAGGTATTTCAGGGTATGATGGGGTATTATCATCAGTTCATCCTCAAGTTCTTCATCCCAGTGAGCCTCTCGTTAGACTATTGGCTAAAAACACCACTATTTATTGGAGCACAAAACATTAAGCCGACTTTGAAACGCTGAAGCAACTGTTACAACAATGTCATATCCTATGGCACCTAGATTATAATAAACCTTTTACCTTGTTTACTGACGCTTTAGACTACGCATTTGGGGCCATATTACCCAAAATGGATGAAAAAGGTTTGGTCATCCTGCATCCTATTTCAGTAAGATGCTATCTAAGGCGGAACGCAGTTACAGCGTCACAGAGAATGAGTGCCTTGCTGCTTTGTTAGCTGTAAAAGAAAACTGTTTCTTCTTGTATGGCACTACTTTCATTGTGGTTACCGACCATGCTTCCCTAAAATGGGTACAAAATATGAAGGATCCTATTGGGCGGTTTGCACTATGGGCTTTAAAGCTCCAGCATTAAGACATGAAGATTTAAAACAGTGCTGGAACCCGTCACATATATGTTGATTGGTTAACTCGTCTGTTCATTCTGCATTTGATTATTAGTGAGATGGAGAGGTTGCATGATATCTTAATGACACCCGATGACTGGGAGGATGAGGATGAGCCTGTCCAGATGTCAACCCAGAATTCCTGCAACACCAAAGTGAAGAACGGAAAGTTGTATAAGCAGATGAGGGTAAAGTGATTTCCTGATCACCGGCTTTCAAGAGAGTATCTGTAACTCACTCATTCCCAGCAAAGTGACGTGGGATGCAAACCCACACTATAGGGAACTAGCCATTAGGAAAATGGGAAAAAAGGCACCTCAAATGATGCCATTACGTAAGAAATCCAAGGCAAGGGTGTAGAGCGCGGTATACAGTACCAGGTAAGCAAGAAACAACACAACTTGAGTGGACCCCAGATTGGAGTAATTATCAGGTGTAGTTTGGTGCCAGGAGGCTGGGTGCCTCGATCTGGAGGGGACCTGAGCAGCCCAAAGGAGTACTCAAAACTTTCGTTATTTGGGATAGTATGTAGTGGCTAACATTTTGGAGACCTCCTCAAAGAGGTCTGCACCCTAGTTCGCCCAGGGAACCATAAAGAAAACGTAAAACCGAGTAAGTTTATTTGTGAAAAGTCAACCAACAAGGAGTGTTGGTCACTAAAAATATATTTAAACAGAGTCAGGGTAATTATAGGTTCTATGGAAGCAGGCACAAACCTTGATGCTCCAATAGACAAACACCACCATCCAAATTGTAGAATACACTGAAATGGTCTTCACTTGAGTAATCAACTGAAGTTGTATTCTACCTGAACGCATTTTTTCATAACTGGAATGGGTTTAAAACACCATTAAACAATCAATTGAATAAAACCGTCTTTGTTTGTCAAGTGCTCATCCATTTTAACGCCTGGGCTGACACAAGGGGCTGGGCATTTTTCACCTCACTAGTACCAACCTGGGCATATTTGGCTTTCACCCAGCGTTGGTCTATTGTGTGCTTGAAGTCAGGGACGACCTGAAGTTTCACCTTCTGAGCCTCCTGCCGCCCAGCCTTATACTTGAGGTTTGTGCCCACTATCATGTCATTTCACCATGACACTACCCTTGCCTCCCAACGGGGCTCAAACCCCTCCTGGGGCTTGCGCTAGGGAAATGTTCTTGTGGGCCAAAGCCAACTTCATTGCAGCAACGGTTGGTTTGGGTTGAGATCCAGCAACCTGAGGGAAACGCTTATGGAAGGCTCAATCAAATCTTGGGCACGCACACAGTCACATGCTGGTATCCAACATTTCTCTGCGGCGTCAAATCCCTTCCAAGATACCAATTACTCAAGTCTTCTCTTAACATGGCGAGAGGCTACTATTTCATCCACTTCCCATTCTGGCGCCCCATCCACGAGATAGGCCTCAGGAGTCTCTGGTGGGGGACCCTCAAACAACGTCAATTTGCATCCATGAAAGACAGAGAAGATTTGAAACAAAGAGGGAAGATCTAACTGTTATAAGGCATGGCCCACCTTTCTAACAACGCAGT
Source organism: Massospora cicadina (assembly GCA_022478985.1). Lineage (NCBI taxonomy): Eukaryota > Fungi > Entomophthoromycota > Entomophthoromycetes > Entomophthorales > Entomophthoraceae > Massospora > Massospora cicadina. The sequence continues at coordinate 73,125 of JAKSZP010001622.1, read as the reverse complement.
AAGGGCCAATCCTCTTTGGTCCCAGCTTTTTGCATGGCTGCTTGATAGGGATGTTACAAGCATCAAGAATCACGAGATCCCCTTCCTTGTACGCTGGACCCACTTGGCGCTTACCATCAGCGTTCTGCTTATAAACTTGGATTGCCGCCTCCAACCTTGTGGAATCCCCTGGTGGACCTTCTTGATGGTCTTGGCAAAGTCCACCACTGCTTCGACTTTGGAACCACAGCTGGGCTCCATGTTAATGGTGGGGTTAAAGCCATGGTTGTCGAAAAAGGGGGAACAACTGATTGAAGAGTGCAAAGTGTTGTTTGCTAAATTGGCCATGGGAAGGTGAGAAACCCAATCTGAATGATCCGCGGGGGTGTAACACTACAGAAAATGTTCCATGCACTGGTTACTCGTTCAGTCTGCCCATTTGATTGGGGGGTGATAGGCAGTTGAACGGCAGGGGCAAATCTGAAGAGTCTTACACAACTCTTTCAAAATATGAGGTGAACTGGTGTCCCTGATCACAAATCTTTTCTTGGGGGACCCCATGACGTGCAAACACATGTGTGACGAAGAGCCTAGCCATCTCAGCAGCAATTATGTCTTTCTGCAATGAATAAAGTTGGTGAACTTTGTAAAGCGGTCCTCCGCCACCATGATGGCATCATAACCATCAGAAATGTGTAATTCCACAATGAAATCCACCGATAGGGAGGTCCAGTACCTTCCGCTTTTTGTATTGGTACTAATAAGCTCGCTAATGGTTGAGGATTGAGTTTCATTTGATTGCATATGAGGCACTCTTTACAATACCGTCCCACCTGAGCGGGCAAGCCCTTCCAATTGTAAATTCGTTATACTAACTCCAAGGTCTTTGTTTTCCCAGGATGACTAATGGTGATTCCGTCATGATGGTCTTGGCTGATTTTCAGCCGCAGTGGTCCAGCAGGAACCCATAGGCGCTACTGAAACCACACCATTTCATCATTTGTTTGATAACCCCTGGATAAGTCCTCCTGATTTAGAGTGCTCTTAGCGAGAACCATAATATTATTGGCTGATAGCGGCTGAGAAAGAACTACCTTTCTGAACATACTTTATTCCTCTGCATTTTCCAGAGGTGCGAGCACTGGCGTGTTGGCCATGGAATTGGGAAGTCAAGACAGAATCATACCCAGAGGAATCATCAACTTGTTGTTATGAATCTCTACCTCCTTTAGATTGGGCGCCAAAGCATGGTTGTGTCTTAAAGCATCCGCCAAACCATTCTCCTTGCCCTTGGTGAACTTATAGGAAAATGCAAATTGGGCAAGGGTCTCATGCCAATGGGTCTGCCGGGGAGATAGTACATGAGGAGTGCGATAGTACAGCAAGGCACGGCGATCTGTATGTACACAGAAAGGTTGGGAGGAGCCATGCTAGTGGTGATGCCAATAAGTCAGCGCCTCCACCACTGCTAGTAACTCTTTATCATAAATGGCGTAAACAACTCAGGCAGAGACATTTTTCAAGAAAAATATCCCACTGGATGATCATTCCCATCTCTGACTAATTGTAACAAGGCACCTGCTATGGCGAAGTTGGAAGCATCAGTAGATACAATGAACTCCTTTGCAGGGTCGACATGGCAAAACATGGACGTGGATAACAGGGTGCACTTCACTGATTGGAAAGCGACCTCCAAAACGGAGACCACTGGAACACCTTTTCACCACCAGCCCTATATAAGGGCGCTGTCACCTCAGAAAGATTGGGCGTGAACTTCTTGAGGAACATACACGTCCTTAAAAAGCTTCTCAATTCCTTTACTGAAGTGGGGGTGGCCACTCATGAAACGCATTCTCCTTGTCTGGAGTTATCATATGTCCTTGGTCAAACATGACGTTTCCCAGAAAAGTGACCTGGGACTTGAAGAATTCACATTTGCTGATCTTTAGTGTAAGGTGGGCTGCCCTTAACCTCTCCACTACTTGCTGAAGGTGTACTTCATGTGGATCTTGATCAGGGGCAAAACACCAGGATATCAACCATGTAGGCAACCGCACATACCCCCAACAAGTCCCCCAACGCAGCATCAATGCGGCGTTGAAAGATGGCAGGGGCATTGTTGAGCCCAAAGGGCATGACCTGAAACTGGAAAATTCATTTTCTAGTACAGAATGCGGTTAACCACTCCTGTCCCTCCTTTATCAGGATCTGATTGAACGCATTGAGGCAATCCAGCTTGGAGAAGACTTTATCCTTCTCCACATAACGCGCAATCAGTGAATCTAAAGGAATGTGATGGAGGTCTAGTACAGTGACATTGTTTAAATTCCCATAATCTACACAAGGGCGTAAAGATCTATTGGCCTTCTTTACAAAGAGAAGTTGGGAGCAGACAAGGGAGGTACGCTGAAAGATTGTACCTTTAGCTAACTGCTCCTTCACCCAGACATCTAAAGCCTCTTCCTCCTGGACAGTTAATGGGTAAATGGGGAAGATGTATGAACCAGATCCACAATGAGCTTAAACTCATAATTAACTCGGAATGTTCAGGTAGAGCATTAGCTGAAGATGTATCAAATGAAGATTCCAACCCCTCCAAACAGGAAGGTAAGGGAACTTACACTGAGGGCTTCAGCAAAGGGGCAATATTAAGAGTGTGAATATTAGGCCAATGGGGCAATTTGCCCTGAAAGTGGGCATCAGCTAAAGGGACAATTAACTTGTAACCATTTAAAAAAAACAAGGATAGATTGTTTTTTTCAAACTAGTCCTGAAGTCAAACTTTCTCCACCACACTACACCCAAAATAATGGGGAATAAGAGGTTTTTTGATAGCTTGAAAGTGGTCAGACAGGAGATAGCATCCCACCTGATAGTCCACTAAACCCATGACTCTCAGCGTGGGATACCTTGAAAAGCCCCGCCTCTAACCATACCACCTGGTGAGTGACTCAACTCAAGGTAGTTATCAAGGTCTTGGTCAATAAGATTTTAGAACCGGTATCCACTAAAATAATTGTTCTGAACTTCCACAAAGGGGATGTAAGGGTAGCGGCCAATAAAAAGTATCCAGAATGGGATTTATTCAAAGCAGAAAAAGCCACCACCTCACTTGGAAATTTTTCCTCTGGCTTGAGCAAGCCTTCAGAGTATGTTTTGGAATCATAGAAGGGGGAGGTATAGTTAGCCACTCTTACTACTGAGGCAACATATCTCACCACACCTTCTGCAGATGCATAAACTTTATCATATATAAAACGAAGTTCTTTTTCCACTTCCTGAGTGCCCCAGATCATGTTAGGGGTCAAACGAGGGTTCTCAGGAGCAATCTGATTACAGGAATAGGGTCCTCATTTTGGCCATATGAGCTAATAAATGGCTCATTTTTTGATATATTATTCACAAGAAAAACGTGTTTTCAGGCTTCAGAGAACCCACACCTGCTCTGAAAGTTTGGTGTGCATCATTATTCAGGGCCATCACCCCCAATCCCATAACCAATGCATTGGCTTGCACTACAGAAACGCATTGACAAGAGAAACGTTATCAGTGTTCCGTCTTTGGTTAAATTTGGGTCTGGACTCTCCTAGGCCCTCGATTTCCACTGAGATGGGGAGGAAATCAGTGGGAAGCTCCTCACAATTCAAGGAAATATCACTAGTCATGGACGCGGAATTTATAGGGGAAACCAAGGATGACATCATTGTGGCAGAATTGTCTGAAATTTTTATTTTAGACTCAGGGCTAGACCCCTGTGTGGCATTGAATTCCGTGGAATTTGAAGGTTTAGAAGGATAAGATTCCAGCTTTGTAAGAGACACGAGTGACTTTTTGGTTCCATTTTTATAGGGGCCAACCCAGGTAAAACCATGATGGCCAAATTACCTTGCCCCTTCTGTATTGGGGGGAAACCACCCCAAAGGGCTTCAATCAGATGATCAAAGTTGGAAGGGGGCAACTGCCAAATTGGGGAGTTTCACATGGAGAGGTCCAAAGTAGATCATAGAAATGACTTTTTCATGACGTCAGGCGAAGGTAAGGCCTGGGCTTTTTCATAAAATTCATTCAAATATAAGTTCGACAGCTGACCTGCTTGACGCAATGAAAAGAACTCATAGAAGGAATAGATGGATGCTCCATCAGGATGACGTTGCTCCAAGACACGCTCCAAACCCTCCACAGGTCGCCACAAGAGCGGATGTGCGCAGAATATGGCAAAAACCCAGTTGGCCGCTTCTAGAGACAGCACAATACAACAAATCTACTCCCCATAAAGTGGATAGGAACCAGATAAATTGTTATTTTCTAAAGAAGGTTTTGGCTTAAGGGAAGCCAAGACCTGTTGAATTTCTGAGTAAATCTTGGGAGAAAGGTAGGAAATTGCAACAACAGGATCACAAAAAGTCTGAGACCACCAGGTACGAGCAGGAAGGGTGGGCACTTCCCAGTCAAAGTTGCAAGAATAACGCTGAGATGCACCAAAACAAAACCGAACGAAAAAAAACTGTGGTGAGCACCATTGTGGCAGTGACAAAAGGCCAGCGCATACAGTTTACGCATAATGAAAGTCCCTCGCGGATAATTCTGAAGCACATATAATAAAATGGTTGGTTGACTAATGTCAAAAGAGTGTCTGTAACTCTCTCGTTTCCAGCAAGGTGGTGTGGGATGCAAACCCACACTGATGGGGAACTATCTATTAGGAGAATGGGAAACAAGGCACCTCAGATTCCAGTACAGAATGGACCAAGGCAAGGGTGTAGAGCGCGGTATACAGTACCAGGTAAGCGAGAAACAACACAACTTGAGTGGACTCCAGAGGGGAGTCCATAATCAGGTGTAAATTGGTGCCAGGAGGCTTAGGTGCCTCGATCTAGAGGGGACCTGAGCAGCCCAAGGGAGCACCTGAAACTTTCGTTACTTGGGATAGTATGTAGTGGCTAACATTTTGGAGACCTCCTCAAAGAGGTCTGCACCCAAGTTCGCCCAAGGAATCATAAAGAAAACGTAAAATGGGTAAGTTTATTTGTGAAAAGTCAACTAACAAGTACTGTTGGTCACGAAAAATATATTTAAACATAGTTGGGGTGATTATGGTTCTGCAGAAGTAGGAATAAGCCTTGACGCCTAATAGACAAACACCTCCATCCAAATTGTATAATACACTGAAATTGTCTTCACTTGAGTAATCAACTGAATTTGTATTCTACCTGAAAGAATAATTTCATAACTGGAATGGGTTTTGAACCCCATTCTCCAATCAATTGAATTAAACCGTCTTTTTTTGTCAAGTGCACATCCAATTTAACGCCTGGGCTGACACAAGGGGCTGGACATTTTGCACCTCACTAGTACCAGCCTGGTCATATTTGGCTTTCACCCAGCGTTGGTCTATTGTGTTCTTGAAGTCATGGAGGGCTTGAAGTTTCACCTTCTGGCCTCCTGCCGCCCAGCCTTATCCTTGGGGTTGGTGTCCACTATCATGTTGTCTAACCATAAAAAAACCTTCAGAACGTGTACCTGTTATTATGGAGGCTCACTCTACCATAGGTCATGAGGGAGTGAAGAAAACTATGAGTGGATTAGGGGAGCGGCACTATTGGAAAGGAATCATGGAAGCAATTGTCAAAGTCTTAGATGCCTGACTCACATGAAATAAGCGATCCAGTATAAAGACTAATTAAATATCAACCCACTATCCCTCAACAACAATTCCACGCCATCATTCTAGATGTAGTAGGTCCCATCCCCAAAGACTACCAGTAGGAATAAATTTATCCTAGTAGGCATTGACCACTTTACTAAGTGGGTTGAAGCCATGGCCCTCCCTTTCCAAATGACCAAGGCCACCGAAACATTTTCATATCAAATATTTTCACTCACTAAGGTTGTCCCTAAGTACTACTATGCAATAATGTTAATAAATTCACCTCCAGAGTAGTCAAGATTATGGCTATATCTATGGGGATCTAACAACTCCTCTTAGCCCCATATAATCCCACTACTGATGGAACTGTGGATAGAGCCAATGTAGCCTTGGTTTTCATCCTGCATAAAATGGACTCCTCTGATCCGCTTCACTGGGAACAATTCCTACTCATTTATCTTATGGCATATCAGATTAGTTATCATGAATCCTGAAAATGTCACCATTATTTGTTTTGTATGAGCAGGAACTAGAGATACTCGCCCTTTTTAGCTAAAGAGGTTTTCTCCTCTAAAGTTGAGGAACCTGATTATGCCATGAGAAGATTGCTCAATGTATCAGTCAGCTTCAACCTGAGGCTATGACAAACTTAGCTAAAACGGTTACAAAAGAGGGACAAGCGGCCAATGAGTTTCAAGCTCCCATACCTTCCTTCAAATTGTCTGACTTTGTTCTATATTAACATAAACGCATCACACCCAGAAGCAACAAGCTTGGTTCTACTTAGGTGGGTCCAAATCTGTAACCTACAAGAGAGGTGACGACTTTTTAGAATCTTTGGCTACCAATATCACCATTAACTTTGTACAAAGACGTTTCCTGCACTCTTATTATCCCCCTAACACTCTTGAAGGGGGTAATGTTAAGCAATTACAAGTCCAATTAGTTAATAAGAGTGTTTTTGTTTCAAATCAAGTAGAAAATGAGGACAAAATTGGCCTAAAAGACACTGACCAATTTTTGGTGGAATCCATAGAAGTAGGGCAATAAATCTAATAATAATTCTCAGCCAAATACCACAAAGTCAGGTGATCAAATTATGCCAACTATGCGGCAAATTCAGGAGAGCCCTTTGGAGGATCCTCCTCAGGCCACAACTAACTTAGTACAACCTACCCTACGGAGGCCTGCCCCTTTTATAGGTTCAGAAGGGGTATTGCAAAATAAAAATATTTTCATGACCACTGATTGGGTGAAAATGATTAAATCATTACCTCACGGTCATATCCTACCAAAAATTGACTTGCCATCAATAATTTCATCAAAATAAAGCGAGTTTTCCAATATGCAATAGACTAGATCATAATAATTTCCTAATCTAGATTTTACTAAGCCATCTGCGCTTTGAGCCTGGCCAATTTAAATTCAATGTATCGACTTATTAAGAGGGTTCCTTTTTTTCATACCCTCACAACTATTAATAAAAGCCTTTAACCACAAACTTTTTAGTTTATACTTCCTCATGTTTTTATTACAACTAGCGGAGATCTAACCCCCCTTTATTTTTTAAGCAGTAGAAATTATTTTTCTCCTAAAATTTGTTGAGCTCTGGGTTAAACTAGCACTAGTAAGCATAAACCAGCCCAGAGTCCAACTCACCAACCACAATTTGGGATGTGCATGGGGTTCAGGCATTGGGTAACATGGGCAATAACCCTCCCCCATTTAGTCATGTCATATTTAATTCTCAAAAGCTGTGAGGAAAATTATCTTTTATAGAGGTAGAATAATTTATCAAACAAGGGACGTTAGAGCCATCCAAGAGTCCATGGGCATTGCTGGTGTTAATTGGTAAGAAAAAAGATAGCACCAACTATGTAGTCATCAACTACCAGAAGCTTAATAGCGTCAAAAAGAAATATTCCTTTCCTCTCTTGAGGATTGATGTTGCTTTAGAATAGCTGGGAGGGGCTATATATTTTTCTGCCATGGACTTGATATTGGGGTACTGGCAGATTGAGTGACAACTGTAGAATGGTAGAAATGCCGTAAAATCACCTCAAAGCGTTTCTACAACCCACATGTATGCCCCAATGGCTATGTAACGCCTTGGCTGCATTCCAGTAGACTATGATACAACCTTGGGTGACATGAAGCTTTCCTGTGTCCTAATATACCTTTAATATATCAATGTGTTTGCTCAGACGTTCATGGAACATCTTGACCACTTAGAACAAGTGTTCCGCCGACTTGCTGACGCTAACATCAAGATAAGCCTCAAAAGCGCTATTTTAAGGAGCAACTGGAATACCTCAGGTTTGTTGTAATCTTAAAAGGGCTTAAACCTCAGCTGGCGAATGTGGAAGCTATATGTAAGATAACCCAGCCAGGCAATAAGTGAGATATATAAGTGTTTTGGGGAACGGTCAGTTCTACAAGCGGTTCATTCATATCTTTAGCTGTATAGGGCACCGTTCTTTGAACTATTGAAGAAGAACGACACTTTCGACTGGTCTGAACAATGTCAGAACGCTTTTGAAGTCTTGAGGACCGCATAGGCTAGCACGCCAGTTTTGCTATACCCTAATTCTGAAAAAGGAATTTATAGTGCAAACAGAAGCTTCACTTTTTGCTGTAGATGCAGTATTATCCTAGAAGGAAGATGACTATGTAGAGCACTCTGTCGCATTTTGTAGCCAAAGCTTATACTGTCATGAATTTAATTACACTGTGACTGAGCAGGAGTGCTTAACGGTGATATATGGATATAAAAATTTATGGTTATACCTCCATGAGGTGATATTAAAAGTAGCAACAGATTATGCATCCTTGCATTGGCTTCAGAATCTTTGAGAACCTAAAGGACGGCTCACATGATGGGCATTGAAGCTCCAAGCATATGACTTTGAGATAGTACACCAGCTGGGGAAGAAACATCAAAATGCATACTGTCTTTTGCATTTATTAATGGTTGCCATTACAGCAAATTTGGATGATATCATATATGAGAAGATGATTGTGGGCAAATATTATTATAAGCTACCACATATAATCAAGGCGATAGACAGGCATAGATGAATTACCTCCTTGTGCAATGGGGGAATTATATAAGAAAATTGGAGAAGCGACACTGAGTTTCCTGAAAACTTCCCTTATGCCAGCAATTATTGTGGATGCGCATAAGGCGGTAGGTCATGGAGGGTTGCAGAAAACGTTGGAATTTTTTACAACTTTGTACTATTGGGAGAATATTTATTATGATGTGCTTGCAATGATTGCTTGTTGTCACCAGTGTCAAATGGAGAAACTTTTCCACAAGAAGACCACCTACCAGCTGGTTAAGCCTCATTTCGCATGACATAATGTTTTCCATGACGTGGTGGGGCCTCTGCCAACTAGCGCAAATGCTCTAAGTATATACTAGTAGCAATAGATCACTTGATAAGATATGTGGAAACAAGAGTGATCAACGATTTAGGGCTGCACGGCCACTAAGTTTACGATGGAGTGTGTCATACAGCAACATGGCTGTCTCCATTTATTCTCACGTACAACAGAACAAATCTCACACTGCATGTCCTGCCCAAGTTAAATGAACTAATGGCAATTTGTGGGATCTTAACTACACCCTACCACCCTTAAATATATGAGCTGGTTGAACGGATTAACAGAACATTAGTAAACATTCTCTGCAAGCTTGTAAAGGATTGGGCCTCTGAATGGAGTACCCTCCTATCCATCGCCATCTTTTCTTATAATATCAAGTTTCCACTTATTGACAGGGAAGAGTCCTTTCAAAAAGCTTTATGGTAGATATCCGGCTTTGTCCACATTGCTTTAATCCCTTGTAGGGCGCCGGCAGAGTAGAATCAGAGCGTTATCTGACCAACTTAATGGACACGCTGATAAAACTTCAAACTGAAACTTATTCTAAAAGTTTATAATTATTTAAGGTATGCTGACCAGGGGATGGGCATTACCAAAACTAAAACTAAACTAAAACGTAACTAATTGGTTCAAACAAAACGCCCAAATGAGTGGATTGAGTGAACACTTCATGCAAACGACCAACCAGGTGGGCAGCGGAAACCGCTTATCCCTTTATGGTGGAAGGGGAGGGGGAGTGGGGGGCTCATCTTTGGCATCAGCTTCTTCCTCCCATAGTAGAGTGTGTGTCAAGGCAGACAGTAAGGGCGTTGAGGCATTTGCGGCATGTTTGATATCGCTAATTATTGGTATTTCATGGAAATTGCCAGCTAAGTAAATGGCACTGATATATTCAATTAAAGCTTTTTCAGCTTTAATGCGGGCATCTGGGAGTTTAAGAAATGTGGCGATGTTGATTCAGGTATTTTTTGCTTTTGGGTTCCGTGCTATAGTTGCCACCTTCTGAATAGCATCATTAACGTTTTTGTGTAACTGGTTCACTGTGATTTTACTTTTTGGGGTGAGGGTCAAGTGGATAACAGGAGGTAGAATTCCTCCTGTGAGCATTGCCACTGATTTGGTGACAGCCTTACAAAAGGGATGACAATCTGGTGATGCAGCTGCTTTGACTGCAAGCTGGTGATCGCTGCAAAACAATTTGGCATTTTGCTGTGGGATATAGCTGAGGGGGGTATTTGGCATCCCATTCTGCATTAATGAACCGCTTGATTTGCAGAGATGGTTTTTCAATGAGCTTACCTGATTTGTCAATTATATCCAATAACTCCCATGGGTTTTGGTTGGATTGGATTGGGGAATCAGCATATGGTTGAGGTTTGGTTGATTCATTTGAGGAAGCATGGGATTAAACTGGGATTTAATCCGATGCTTGATTGGAGGAATCATTTGTGGCATTGGGATGAGGAGGAGGCTGATTGGTAACTTCAGGTGCAGCTGAAGCTTCCAGTTTTGGGGGTGGGGGAGGTAAGATTTTGCCCCATACCAGAACATGTACAGGGTGGGCGGTGAATTGGAGGTCAGTGGATGAGTCTTCCAATCTGTCAGAAGTGGCTAAGGAGGGGCAATTGCTTTTTGAGTAATCCAACTCAAAACATGATGGACAGTTCATACGCTCACCCTTGACGTGGGCCCAAAATGGATAGTCAGGCGCTGAAGGAATAATGGTGTGAGGGGGAATCGACACAGCAATTTTATTAGATTTAGGGCTGATTGTGGCATATGCTCAAGGCCCAGTGAGTCATGTGGCGCCATTTGAGACCACAAATTGTAAGATGGGGTTGGATCCATAGGCTGCCAAACCATCCATCAGCTCCTGGTGGAGCACTTCAGGGGGAGGTGGGTGGGCAAACCAGAAAACTGGACCACCAAAGTGGTGTCTGCTGGGAGCAGGTCTGAGTTGTGGGGAGAGGGGTGCCCTGGAATACCAGGGGAAGAGTTGCTGCAGTGGCAGCGTCAGCTTCGCAGGTGAAGCTGAGGTCAAAATACCCCTTGTAGGGGCAGAAATCAATAAAACTGGCAGATATCATCACTACATGTGCCATTTTGATAATGTCTTGGTCATGGTATGGGAATAGTTTCCCATATTCGACCCTTAGGCCATAGCACATGTTGCTCCAGGGGAGCACCAGGGGGCAGCGAGGTACCACTTGGGTACAAGCAAGATGGGCGTTGAGATTCTTATGAGAAACAAATCATCCCATGGGTTTGGAATGACTGGGTGAACCAGTCCTAGCGCGTTTTTCTGCCAGACAGAAAATGGCGGGGGAGTTATGCCACTGCCCCACACTGGAGCAGCTGGCAGAGATCCGAGGACATTTGAGAAAAACTACAATGGGCGATTTAGATTGATTTATTAATTCGTGTAATTTTTCTCAGAAAGTTAAGCTGAGTGGAAAGAGAGTTACAACTAAGCTTATTCTAAAAGTTAAATAAAGAATATTTGCAATTAGGTGACTGACCAATGTTCTAAGCCCCAGATAACATCCCCTGTGTGTCAATTGGGCCCTCTTCCCATTTCTGAGTAAAAAGGTTCCAAAGAAAGTGGCTGTACCCCTTGTTACCCAGGGTGATCTCGCCCACGTGGTAGACAAGCACTGGGTAACAGCCCTCCCTCTTTGGATCCCTCCCCCATGCCAACACTCACATCAGCTGAATTGTATTTCTGATCATGGAAATCTTCACTGAGATGTTAAAATGAAGTTGATTGGTCCAAAAACAATTGGAAACAAGCCCAATGACAGAATCCACATAGTTGAAAGGGTCGAAGATTGATTCATTGGCTGTAATTGCTGACAGTTTCAATTCATCCAACACTGAAATTGTCAAAATTAACCCTCTTAATATTGTTGAGGATGATCCCTGATGTGCAGGTAGTAACATCAGGCACCATCGACAATAGTCTGAAGCTCCCTTCTGACAAATTGGGAATTGCAGCTGATGCAACACTTTTGACCAAACAAACATCCCAGCAACTGGGCCAGGGTGGGTTGGGAATCCTGAATCTGTTCCCAACCAATTGGGACAACCCCTATGTTGGGTGGCCCTGGGGAATTCCTGCTTCTCATCGGGACAGACACCATCACACGAACCATTAAAAATGCAGTTGAGCCTTAGTTCAAGCGTTCAAGGCAAAACTGATAGCAACTTGGCCTGCCACAGAATTCTTCAATGTTCGTTCCCATTTTTCTTGCCTGCACCATTCTTGAATAATTCTCTGGTTAGGTCAAAATGAGGGGCATGGTCTCTGCTTGTTCCTGCATTAATTGACCACTATTTAATCAGCTTCATTGCACTAAGAAAAAGTTGGTTGATTTTCTTCACTTTCCTTTACAATAAAATTTGTATTTAAAGACTATCAATTTTTGATTTTATTAATATCCCTCTGGATGCATTCCCGATGGCTTTTCTCTGGTGGCCTGTTTGTCCCTATACCAGATGGGCTTTACCAGTACTGATGGTCATTATGGCACCTACCATCATCAACTGGATTCAGCGCGTTCAATACTTCTGGAAATTCAATCCCGTTGTTTCAAACATCAGCCAACAATATACTGGGATCTTGTGGCCTTACAGCCACCATTCTCAATCAAGGATCCGCCCCCTTGTTTCCTCAGTTGAATTGAACCCACCCGCCGGTGACCTTGTAGAAAATATACCCGTTGGTACAACCCCCTGCAGCAAGACCACCAGTGTCTGGGGTTTTCTATATTTGGTTCATTATTGGGTTGCCTTTCACTATTGCCCTACACCAACAGTTTATCATTTCCCAATGCCTGGCTCCATACAACGTTTTACGTTCAGCAATGCCTCTGGCATTCTGGCTTGCTTTTTGGATGCTTATGCATCCTGACTGGCAGGCTGTCTAAACTTCTTCTGCCATTTTCATGACATAATTGACCAACTTTTTTTTCCACCCACTTCTGACCTGCTCTTTGAGGTGGGCGTCACACTGGCTACCCTCTACCAAATGAGCGTGAGATCAGTAATCTTCTTTTTGTTGTTCATTTGGTCACTTACCAATTTTGTGAGTAGTATCCGCTCTACTTTGGAGAAACTCTTCAGGCTGGCAGAGCCTCATGTATTACTACTTCTCCCGCTCCTAGTAGCCTGGAAAAAGTTCACTTTTTCCTTCCAAAGAGATTGTAAATCAGGTTCTTGACGCCCTTGCTGAGGTACAAATGCAGTCAGCGATTGCCCTTAAAAATGCTGCTGCATTATCTCATGCCCAACTGAGGTCACTTTATTGGGCGCTGTGGAAGGGGATGCCCATCGGTGGGTTCAAGTCTTCTGTGCTCTTCCTCTCAAGCGGGAGATCCCGCTTCGCTGATTGCCATCATATAGGCTGCCTTGAAACCCCTGGTGTCATCATCGGACCACTTATTCAGATTGCTCTCTTCTATGGCCAAAGCCCCTAGCTTAACTTATTTGATCTCTACCTTCCGCAAACAAGCTCCTATGCTGGACCTCTCTAATGATATGCTTCAGGAAATCTTTAGATCAGGTTTGGACATGGTTTCTGCTCACCACGAGGTTTAGTCCACCTCAAAAGGAACAGTAGATCGAATATGTACTGCTGCGACTACTATTAATGCCTCCCCTTGCCATACTTCCCACTATCAATGGGGAAATTTTATGATAGGATTATCCAACGATGATGTGGATGCAGTTTTTACCATCAAACCAGTGATAGTTTTGGCTTCTGAGCCCATAACCACTCTTGCGTCAGAATTGTCTTAGCCTGGTTCACCTATAAATGAATCAGTAAACGCCCAGATGGAGGAAGCCAGTTCTCAAGCACTTGTACTTTCCAACTTTACTCCAGAAAAAGCCCCCGACCTTACCCCAGCTGCCTTCCATTTTTTCAGTTACAACAGAAACGCCCAAATCTACCAATAAACAAAACTTCACTTATTTTTTGTTACCTATGATGATTAGTATCAGATCTAACCATGTCTCCTTTGTGGCCCTAATGGATACTGGAGCCGCGTTTAATTTCATGAGCTTCAAGTTAGCCCAACAATTGTAACTGGACATGGACGTGGGTCCATTGGTGATGGTGGCTTATTCATCCTCCCAGACATCATATATTGTCCGTCATTCAGTACCTTTTTCAGTAAACCAGTTTAGCTTCTGCGATCAGTTTTCTGCTATGACAAACTTGGTGTTTCTAGTGATCTTAGGAGTTGGATGGTGGTGCTGACAACATGTCAAGATCCACCTGGAGTCTAACATGTTGTCATTCATTAATTATCAACTGGAGAGTGAATTTCCCTTAGTTACACTCTTAAGAAAACTCAAGGTCGCAGTTCTATTACTTCCCTCATCTTGCCTGCTGGCCTTCCATCAGATTTCCTGAAAGTTTAATGCACTATTGAAGTATCTTTAGTTGCAAAAAGGTAAATCATCTGCCTCCTCATACTAAATTCGACCTGGGATTTTGTATAACAGTGCAGTTGGTGAATATCTACTGTCCGTTGTATCCCCATACAGCGGAGGAGGAGGTTGTGCTTAACATTGGTTAGACGACATTCTAAAAAAGGGTGGTTGTTTAAGGAGACATCGCCAGTTGCGTCTCCCATCATTTTGCTAAAAAAAAGCATATAGTTCCCTCCATCCCTGTGTGGATATGGACATTTAAACAAAGTTATGTTTCACAATCCCTACCCCCTGCCTCTGGAGCTGACAATCAGCAAGCAATTGCCAAATCTTGTGTGTTCTCTAAGCTGGATCTCACCAATACCTTCAACAAGATTTAAGTAATGGAAGGGCAAGAATGGCTAACAGCAATCCAGAGAAGCGAGCCATTTTCTAATTCCGCGTAATGCCCTTTGGGCTGAAGAATGACCCCATGTTTCAACGAATGATTGACAATGTACTGGGTGACCTCCAGTTTACTTGTGCGGTCACATATATCAATGACATTCTGGTTCACTCCCCAACTTCTAAACAGCATACTATTGACTTGGAAGCGGTCATGGCTGCTTTGCACAAGGCAAGCTTGTTTTTTATTCCTTCCAAATGCGCGTTCTATAATGATGAAGTTACCTTTCTTGGGAACCTTGTCCTTAAAGATGGCTACGCGATTCCTCCCAATAAGTTGAACACTATACATGAATGACCAACCCCAACATCCCAGAAAAAGTTATGGAGTTTCCTGGGAGCCATTATTTTCTTGAAAAAATTTTCCCTGGCTCTTTCTCAGTTAGCTTCCCCGCTCCACCCCCTCTTAGGCAAGAATGTACCATTTCGCTGGACACCTGAATGCCAGCAGGCGTTTGAATCGATCAAAGAGGTGTTTTTATCACCTCCTGTCCTGAAACATGTGGATCCAGGCAAGCCTTATATTGTTGCATGTGATGCCTCCTTGGTGGCAGTGGGGGCAGTGTTGCTCCAAGGGCACAATGGCTTGGAACATCTGGTCACCTATTTTTCCCAAAGATTTGCCTCTATGGAGCAGCCTTGGGCCATCTATAACAAGGAGTTGGATGCCGTAGCATGGGCGTTAACTTATTGGAGGTATCTGTTACAGGGTGTTCAATATGAGTTTATCTGTTTGCATGGATCACCAGGCTCTCTTGTATTTCCATAAACCCCAAAATAGGCACATCAGCAAGCTTATACCAATTGGGACTTGTGTAATTCAATATCAAAGATGAATTTATAAAAGGTGCGCTTAATGTACTTCCCAATTTTATCAACTGCAGCCCTGCCCACTGTCCCTCAGACCCAGATTTAGTGGACCTCATTACCATGATTCCTGCCACTCAAATTTTGTAAATTAATAATCGCCTGTCATCTCTTCCATTTTGCTCCCGACGCCTCAATAGTTGCTCAGGTCTTAGCTGGCCAAATGACCTTCCCTGAAGGTGTGGAGTTATTTGAGCAATTGTCCCTCCAAAATCATAAACACTCTCTTTACTCATTGGTGGAGGGCCTCAATTATCTTCAGTCAAGAATTTGGGTTCCCCCTCCCCTCAGAGCCGAGGTATTTTGCATGCATCACAATCCCCCCATGGTCAGCCATCCAGGCAATAAGAAATGCATTGACTTGATCAAGCGTACCTACAATTGGGCAGGTTTAACTAAGGAAGTTCTGGCCTGGATCACCAACTGCGTTACTTGTGCTCAGGCTAATTTGGATTGCCCTGATAGAAATGAGCTTTTACACCCCTTACAACAGGCAGGAGTGTCCATGGACATCAGTGTCCGTGGGTTTCATCATCAAACTCCCCTGCTCTAACAGGTTACAGTGGTGATAGTGGTGGTGGATTCTTTCACTAAGTTTACTTTTTTTATTCCCTGGCTTCCACAATTACATCAGAGGAAACTGCTCGTCTCTTTGTGCGCCATGTATTTTTGATATTTGGCCTCCCACAGGAGATCATCAGTGACTGTGGCTCAGTTACGGCACAGTTCTGGAGTGAACTCTTATCTATTTTTAAAACTACCCTTGTTGCTCCACAGCGTATCATCCCCAGTCTGATGGACAGACTGAGTGAGTTAACCAAGTCCTAGAACAGTACCTGCATTGCTATGCTGCAGTCACACAGGACACTTGGTCTAACAACCTTCCCCTCGCTTAATTCGCCTATAACAATGGGACTCACGCTTCCACATGGTTTTCTCCCTACAAAGGAACGCTGGCTTATAATCCTTTCTTTTCAGTCAGACCCTGCTTGCGGCCCAAGGTCCAAGTTGCCGTGGATCATGCTGAACATATTAGGTCTACTCAATCTTTAGTTTGGGAACACCTCACCAAGGCCATTGAAGACTACAAGTGGTTCACAGATTGTAAGCAACTCCTGGGTCATGACATAATGGTGGGCTCCTATGTTATGCTCGATATGCGTCATTTGAGAATGCAAGTACCCTCCTGTAAGTTTGCAAGTAAGCGTTCAGGCCCCCATTTGGTAGAAGAAGACTTGGGCAATGGCACATTCTGGTTAAAACTTCCAGCTCACAGGCTACACCCCGCCTTCCACGTTTCCCAGTTGTTGCCCATTAAGGGCACAGTTCCCATGGATCCTGAGCCAATCATTATTGAAAATGTGGAAGAGGCCAAAGTGGAAAATATCCTAGTATCCCAAAAGTCCAGTCAGTCCATTCAATATCTTGTGGCTTGGAAAGGGTATCCATTTTATAAGAACAGTTGGGTAAAGCTTGCAATTATGCTTATTTGCATGGAACTGGTCAAAGCATTTCACAAATCTCACCCCGACGCTCCCCAACCTTCCCCCCCAAAAAAATCGTGACTGTGATGGCTATCAAGTTACCTAAGGCACACAAAAATGTCACCCTTGTGCAGTTTTCCGGTGGTGAAACCTTCCTTTGGAAAAAGGAAAGGGTTATGTAAGTCCTGGGGAACGTCCCCTGTGTGTCAATCAGGCCATCTTCCCATTTAATAGTAAAAAGGTTCAAAAGAGGGTGGCTGTACCCCTCATTTCCCAGGGTGACCTCACCCACATGGTAGACAAGTGCTGGGTAACAGCCCTCACTCTTCGGATCCCTCCCCTGGTGCCCAAACTCACCTCAGCCAAACTTGTACATCTAATCATGGAAATCTGTGACAAGATCGCCAAAATGAAGTCAATCGGTCCAAAAATGAGTGGAAACAAGCCTGATGATTGGAATCCACATAGTTGAAAAGGGACAAAGATTGATTCATTAGCTGGAATTGCAGACAGTTTTGATTCAGCCAACACTGCAATCATTGAAATTAATTCCTCCCAAAATTTTTGGGGATGATCCCCAATGTGCAGGTAGTAGCATTAAACACCATTGACAATAGTTTGAAGCTCCCTTTAGCAAATCAGGAGTTGCAGCTGATGCAACGCTTTTGACCAAATTAATGTCCCAGTGACTGGGCCTGGGTGGGTTGGGCATCCCAAACCCATTCCCAACCAATTGGGACTGCCCCTACGTGGGGTGGCCCTGGGGGATTCCCGCTGCTCATCAGGCCAGATGCTGTCACATCAACTGTCAGAAATGCAGTTGAGCCTCAATTCGGGCATTTGAGGTGAACTGACAGTAACTTGGTCTGCCACCAAATTCTTCGATGTCAGTTCTCATTGAGCTTAACTGCCCCATTCCCAAATAATTCACCAGTTAGGTCAAAAAATGAGGGGCCCAATCCCTGCTTGTTTCCACATCAATTGACCACTATTTAATCAGTTGAATTGCACTGAGAAAATTGTTGGTTGATTTTCTTCTTTTTCCTTTACAAAAAATTTACCTCTAAAAACTATCAATTTTTAATTAATTGATATCCCTCTGGCCGCATTCCTGATGGCTTTTCTCTGGTGGCCTGTCAGTCCCTATACCAGATAAACTTTACCAGAACTAATGGTCACTATAGCCCCTACCATCGTCAACTGGATTCAGCTAGATAGATACTTCTGGAAATTCAATCCCGTTGTTTCAAACATCCGCCAACAATATACTGAGATCTTGTGGCCTTACAGCCACCATTTCCAAGCAAGGATCTGCCCCCTTGACTCCTCAGTTGAATTGAACCCACGCGTTGATGACCTTGTAGAGAATATACCTGTGGTATCACACTTTGCAGCAAGACTACCAGTGTCTGAGTTTGTCTCTATCTAGTTCGTTCTAAGGTTGCTGTTCACTATTGCTATACACCAACGGTTTATCCTTTCCCAATGCCCGGCTTTATACAACGTTGTATGTGCAGTAATGCTCTGGCATTTTGGCTTGCTTTTTGGGTGCTTAAACATCTCGACTGGCAGGCCAGTCTAAACTTCTTCTGCCGTTTTCATGTCAATGTATACTTAGCCAATTCCCACAGTTTGCTGTAGGATATCATGTCTTATTCCAAGACTAACATGGATTTGGAAGTAAGAAGAAATTCGCTAACTTATGGGCCAGACCATTTAAGATAATCAAGGAGACTAGTATTTATTTTATAACATTAAGGAAGCTGCGGGTAATCAGATTATCAACAGAGTACACACAAAGTTTCTTTTGGCTGTAAGCAATAGGAGCTTATTGTCCAGTCAAGGGGGGTAATATTAAGAAAAGGGTATGAGTGTATGATAAGCCGTATATTTTTTGGATTGTTTGTTATTAGCAAGGTGAGCCTCAAGATTGGGTGGTAGATTATGTCAACTAGAAGTAAATTGATCAAAGCGATGTTAGCTCAGTGCTTAGACAGAATTTCGCTAAAGCTTTATTGAAGGGATGAAACCTCAAAATTTGTTTAAATAGAGAGTTAGTAAGCTGATGGGTCAAAACTGACAGATAAGATTGAAGATTTATTGATAAATAGAATGGAAAGGAGGAGTTTTTGAGTAGGAAGAAAGGAGAAAATAGCGGAAGTAGTATGCTGTTTTTATATAATAATGTAGTGTCCGTGGGAATGATAGCTTCAAATTATATATATGTTTTTATTACTTTATAAGGATTGGTGATATTTTTATTTGTCCTTCCGTTGCTCAATGGTGTTAAACCTGTGCAGCCAACTTATCAGGTTAATCAAGATTATTAAAAGTTAACATAATTCAACACAAGTAACCTCAGTCCCAAAATGGGGGATTGAATAATTAAAATTTTCTGGAAGAAGAGGATTGGAAAAGAATGGAGTAGGAGATACTTAGACCTCCTTTTGAAATTGATGAGTCTATGACGTCCATTTCATCAGGTTTAGATAATATGTAGCAGTTGGAGTGGGAAAGAACTTTAGAAATGAATGAGGCACAGAGTCACCAGCAGAGAGGGACTCGTGCCCTAATCTGACTCTTATTTTCCCACCTCATTTAGCTTTTTTCTTCCAACGTGAATCCTCAGGACGACCAAAGACCCCATAATAAGGTCAAGGGTCACGTCAAAATTTAGATCTCTTTAGTCTTTATACTGCATGAATGTGAGGCCAGGACTCTTTGTTAGGTATTTGTTGTAATTCTGGCTAAGAAAACTTCATTTTATTTTCCTTTATCAATAATTGATTTAAATAGCTTTTTCACATTATAAAAGTGTAGTATGAGCTTCTAAATGATATTGTAATGCACTGTTTAACCCAAGTTTCTGAACTTCCCATTATTAAACTAAACATACGCAAAAGAGAGTTGTCTTGATCTAATGGCAATCTAGGTGATTTAAAAATTTAAAGGGATAGCTTCATTCAAAACACGCTTTGAAAATCTCAACATTTCTCTGGTGACTCCAGTGTCCCGCTTGCTGAGGTATGAGAGCCAAACTAATCTCATCACATTTGGGGTTTCTGGAGTAACCTACATACTACTTAGTAACTTAAGGCGTCTGAAAAGTTTCTTTATTCGTCACCCTATTAAGTAAGCCTAACATTCTTTGCAAGTTTTATTTTAAATGAATTAATATATTCAAGTAAATAACTAGGTTTATTGTCAGTAGCATGACGTGGAATGCATCCATTTTTAGAACTCCAAACTAGGATTTGAACGCTGCTACCTGCGAATATAATTTAAAAGCTCAAATTAAATATCTTAAAAAGATTTAGGCGTGGAAGCGCTTTGATCCCAGTATTGATGGCTGTACAGAAAGTAGATTGAATCATAATAAGCTTAAATAAAAATAAAGATCAATTATAATTTTGAAATCAAACTCAAAACCCAAAATCTGAGATGCAACCATCACATGAGATGGAATTTGCTAGGGTCCAACAATTGAAAAAATCATATTTGAAACTGATCATAACAGTTATGAAAAGCAGAGGTGACAGTGTTGGTTGCGTCATTGTAAAAATTTACTAGTTTGGGTTATTATTGGTTTATAACAAAGGTAATCTTTTTACTGCACAGGTTTGGCTTCCTTGTGCACCTCGCGTTGTAAGAATATATGATCTGATAATAGTATGGATCTACTTTTCTTTCTCGTTTCAATCACTTTTGCAGCCTACTCAATTCAAGACTAAATCCAGTTTGATAATCTCACAGAGGAGATTAGTCTGCGCCCATGTCAGGGAGCAGTTGGGCAAGCAAGGTAAGAGGAGCAGGTGGAAGGCCCGCAGCCTCCAACGTTTGAAAACACCCCAGAGAATCTGGCAGAATAGACAAAAATCTCAAAAAACCGGTGGTCACAATTTCCCTGGAGATACTCGCGTGGCAAGCACGATGCAACCAGTACATCAACACGCCATACTCCCATCCACTTTCATCGGTGGAATTTGGAGTCCATGTGTATCTGGACATCCAAAAAATGGCCTTATGGGAAAAATTTTGTGAAGATGTACACAAAATTTTCCTGACCGCGGTGTACGTTGCACCTCACTCCATGTCACACAGTTGGCTAGACCTAGGTTTCGAAAGCAAAATAGCAGCAGAGGAGACTGCAGCAGTGCGCATAGTGGTCAACCTCCCCAGAGGGCAACGGGTCATCAAAGCCAAATGCACCAGATGGACAAAATCAAACCAAATTTTTTCTCACGTTTGACTTTTTGCCCACTATGGTAAAACGTGACATTTTGGAACAACACCTGAAAGATGGTCTTGCCATATACGGCGAAATACAATCTTTTAAAATGCAACACTTCATGCTGATGCCACACCTGTGCACTGGCAAAGCCATCGCAGTTCTGACCCCAACTGAGGAGATTGCGAAGGACCTAACCCAGATCCCACACTCCACTTTTATTGATATCGCAGGGCATACCACCCACCTATTCCGGGTAACTGTGGACAGCACGCCCCCCATTTGCACCCACTGTGACGCGTTCAGCCATAAGGCACACGCATGCCCCAATAAGGAGGGCATCACATTCCAAGAGCACCCCTCAGCGGCCATGGCCAGCGGAGAGGCGCACTACAAACCAACTGCAAGCTCCAAGGAGGCTTTCCTGTGGGGAGCACAAGGCTGCTACCTATTGGTAAAGCCCATCTCCCCGCAGGAGTGGAAGAAGGCTAAGCAGGCCCATAGGGCCGCGGCCAAGGAAGCGGCCAAGGCCACCACCGCCATTCCATACTCACAATGCCAGGAGGACATGGAGACCTTTGTGGTGGAAGCAACTTGGGAATCCATCATCCAATCAGATTGGGAAGCCTATGCCAAGTGGGCCACTCAATCTGAGGATCCAATGGGAGATTCAATCTCACCCAATCACTGCACCCAAGCTCCGGTCAAAAACTGACTTGGGACCTATTCCAACTGAAAAATTTTTTTTGACCTGCTCGACGGTGCACCAAACTCATCCACACCACATAAAATTCTTCCGATGACAGGAAAACAAAAAGCGAAGGCCAAAGCCAACGCGACTCTTTCCTCAAAAATCAACAAAAACTCCGATAGCGTTGCTGCTAACACTCGCGCTGCTGTGAAAGCCCGTGGGGACCTAGAAGAGGCTGGTGGGCCCCCGGGCCCCCCTCGCACCTAAGGTGCAATGGGGGAATCTTTCACTTTAGGGACATTATATATCGCTGGACTCAAGGCCTCGCCATCCCAGGCTAGGAAACTGAGTTTTTTACAACACAATTTACCCATGGATATCCTGGCCATCCAGGAGTCCCACTGTCCACGAGGTTCTGAGGAAGCTTGGAAAACAATGCTCCTCCCATCCATATCCTTTTGGTTGAAGCACTGTGAGGTGCTAATTCAGAAAAATAATTTTTTCAAATTCACATCCTCAGAAACATTCTTAAATGGCTGAGTGCTTGTCATCACCTTCTTGTGGGCTGACGTTGCACACGCAATTGTCAACATCTATGCCCCAAACGGTGCACATGAGCATTAGAAATTTTTCTCATTGGTCAAATCCCTCCCGCTACCCCCTGATTCTTTCCTATTTGGTGACATGAACTGTTGGCTAACCTCACCAACAGACCGGTGGCCTCCCTCACCCCACGCCCCACAGGGTCATGTAGAACTATGTGTTCTAGAGCCACCCTTGGGTTAATGGATGTGCTGCCATGACATGCCCCATTGCTCAAAAACATGATGTGTCCCCACATCCACAACAGCCAATTAAGGTCCATGACCTGCATCGACCTTATTCTAATGCCAGCGAAATTCCAACCCCACATCTCCCACTTCAAAACAATGAATATGGAATTCTTCGACCACAAACTGGTCTCAATAACCTACCACTTACCCGTCACAGTTGCAAAGGCCCCACATTAATGCAAAATCCGCCCCCCGAGCTCATGTCACCAGGATTTTCCATGTGGGTGAAAGAGGCAACTTTGGAAAAATCATTTGTTGCACTGTTTTGCGCGGACCCCATTTCCACATGGGCAACTTTCAAAGAGGACACCATCTGCCACTCTCGCCATCTCTCCTCCAGATGCTCACGAGCCACATTGGCGGTTATCTCACGCGCTCTGGTGGAATTGGCCCACTTGGAGTCCAACATCCCAGCCACAGGATACAGCCCTGCATGGGGCTGGAAGTGGGTGGAGGCAGCCGCCCACCTCAACGCACTTGAAAGGCAACACAAACATCAGGTTTGTGTCCAATACAGGGCCACACGCATCACTAAAGGTGACAAGTGCACCGCATACTTCTTTAAAAAAAAAAATTTCGCACCACGCCAGAGCGTGGCCTGCACACAGGTGCGAAGATCGGATAATTCCATTGCGGACACACTGGCCAAAGTGGCAATCAAAACGAAAAAATATTACTCTGAGTTATACCGAGCTGAACCAATTCAGCCAGCCGAAGTGGTGGAATTTCTCAACTGAGCTCATATTTGCACCATTTTCTGATACCCAGAAATAATAAAGTTAATTACTCCAAACAAATTAAGGACAGCCATTCGCGGTGCGCCAAACCAAAAATGTCCAGGCCCAGATGGCATTCCATATGAGTTCTACAAAAAATATTTTAAATATATATCCCCATTTCTGCTAGCCTCACTTAACCAAAGCCTGTTGGAAACGCGCCTCCTACCAGGAGGACATGAGGCCTTTACTGTCACACTCTTCAAGAAAGGGAATAAGTTTGACTTAACCAACTAACGCCCCATTTCTCTAACAAACACAGACACCAAAATTTTAACAAAAATCATGGCTAACGATTTAAGACTGTAGCATCTGCCACCTTCTCCCCAGAACAATTCGGTTCATCCCCAGAAGGTCGATTTGGGATAACGTGCACTCCGTGGCTAATGCATATCAGTCCACAGCCTCTGGGGCACTGATATTCTTGGACCAATAAAAGGCCTATGATAGAGTAAACTGGGAATACCTAAGGGCCTGCATCCATCAATTTCGCCTACCCCCTTGCTTCATAAACTGGGTAATGCTGCTCACAGAATCTGCAACAATGGCAGTGCGAGGCCCAGGCTTCCAAACGGAAGTAGTCCACCCTCAAAGGGGCTTGCGACAAGGGGACCCCCTCAGCCCACTCTTATACAACTTCAGCCTTGACCCAGTACTGCGAATTGTGAATGCCCAACTCACTGGGGTCCGCGTGCCAGGCCAAACCCCAGTCAAGATGATGGCATTTGCAGATGATTGCGTGGTAAGGGTGTCTAATAATCAAGATGCACGCGCGCTTGAAGCTCTCATCCAGGAATATTCCCGGGTAAGCAATGCAGCACTGAACGCCTCCAAAACTGAAATCATCCTCCTTGGTTGGTTTCAGAACTGCTGGGCCCCAGCAATTAGTTCCCAACCCAGCCCATCTGCTCGCCCACGTCCACGCCTTACTAACTCAACACACACTGCTCCACTGGTGCTCCCCTTCGTGCCACGTCCTACCATAGGACTGGTGCGCCATCTGGGCGTGTGGATGGAGGCAGGTTGATATGCATCAGCAGTAATGGAGTGCCGTATACTGGACAATGTGACGAAGCAAATCGCCTCTCTCAGAGCCCACCCTACTACCCTCACTGGCAGGGTTGTTCTTGCCAACTCTATGCTCCTATCCAAAGTCTAGTTCAGAGCCCACGCCATCCCCTTCTCCCCAAGCTTCTTCAAATCCCTGTATGCTTTGCTGCAAGGATGGCTTTGGTCAGGCCACCCTCCACCAGTATGGCAAGAGCTCATGTTTGGCCCACATCATCAAGGTGGCATGGGCCTGCTTGACTTCAAAGCCCATGCTGCCAAGATCCTGGGCACCTGGATCGCGGCTGTCACCGCTCCTACACTCCCATCCCAACACTGGTCCCATGCGGCCCGCTCCAACTTCTCCCAAGCCTTGGGCCTCAACAATCCATCAAACCCCCACTCCCTGATGAAATACCTCGCATCACACACATCGGCCATAGGTCCTCACGGGACTAAAACCCACTACAAACGAATCCTCCTCTCTATGCGAAGTGCAGAGTGGAGGATTTGTATTAGCGGACATACAACCCAAAGAGGCCGCCCCTCTCCTCAGTTCACACAAGAGGTACAGGGGCTACCCATCCATGATGGCGTGATCCCTATTCGGCCCCATGTCCTATCCAGGGTGGACTACCTGGACATGATGGACATCCCTTATTCCACTGAGACCCAAAAGACTATCTGGAAATACGCACACCATCCTCTGTTGCAGCCTCAAGTCCGCTCCCATGTGTGGCGCTTCCTGAGGCGGGTGTACCGTACAGCTGAGCGCTCTAACGCTTTACACTCATCCTGTGTCGTGTGTGGCCAGTATGAAACGCTGTTCCACCGCCTGGAGAAGTGCCCCACCTCTAAAGTGATATGGCGCGAGGTTCGACGTCTGCTGGGCCAGGATCAAACGCATCCCTTCAGTCTGTCAAGAGATATGTTTGCTTTATCAATGGCCTCCCCCTTCCACCCTCCCTCTGTGCTCTGGTGGTTGCAATCGCCATGTGGACTATCCACGCGATTGTCTTGGATGCCATCGCTGGCTCCACCCCCACCCTCCCAGAAGATGTCCACAGATTCCGGTCTCATTTGGTGGACCACTTTCAAGCGTGGATGTTTGGATACCTCCCACCGCGTCGCCGACAGCTGGCCTCCTCCTGGTTCCCATTCTGGTTCATCAAATCAGACCCCTTCCTCCACACGTGTTCAATAGTGGCTACGGCCCCTTCACACGTTCCCTCCCCCTCCCCATAAGTGATGTTCCCGCTGGCAACAAGAGATATCATCGCTTCTCTGGGGTGCCTCCCCTGGTACTAAGTTTGTCTTTACTGAGTCATATTTGGAAGTGTCCGTCCCATGGTCAGCCTTCCCCGCAATAAATAAAATAAAATAAAATAATAGTATGGATCTAAAAACTTTTCTCTCTCGTTGCAATCGCTTTTGCAACCCAGTCAATTCAAGTCTGAATCTATTTTGATAAATCTCATAGAGGAGATTAGTCTGCACCCATGTCAGGAGCAGTTGAGCAAGTAAGGTAAGAGGAGCAGGTGGGAGGCCCGCGGCCTCAAACGTTCAAAAACGCCCCAGAGAAACTGGAAGAATAGAAAAAAATTTCAAAAAACTGGCGGTCACTATTTCCCCAGAAATTCTCACTTGGCAAGCACGATGCAACCAGTATATCAATACGCCGCATTCCTAGCCACTTTTGTTGGTGGAATACGGAGTCCACATGTTTCTGGACATCCAACAAACGGCTTTATGGGAAAAATTTTGTGGGGATGTGCACACTTTTTTCTCAACTGCGGTGTACATCGCACCTCATTCCATGACACTCAGTTGGCTGGACCTAGGTTTTGAAAACAAGGAGGCAGCAGATGAGGCTGCTGTGGTGCGCGTATTGATTGACCTCCACGAAGGGCAATGGGTTGTCAAAACAAAATGCACTAGATGGACAAAATCCAACCAAATTTTCCTCACAAATGACTTATTGCCTACTACGGTAAAATGTGACATTTTGAGCAACACCTGAAAGATGATCTCGCCATCTATCGCGAAATACAATCTTTCAAAATGCAACACTTTACGCTGATGCCACACCTGTGCACTGGCAAAGCCATCGCAGTTCTGACCCCAATTGAGGAGATCGAAAAGGACCTAACCAAGATCCTGCACTCCACTTTTATTAACATCGAAGGGCATACCACCCACCCTTTCCAGGTAACCATGGACAGCGCGCCCCCATCTGCACCCACTGTGACGCGTTCAGCCATAAGGCACACGCATGCCCCACCAAGGAGGGCGTCACATTCTAAGAGCACCCCTCAGCAGCCATGGCCAGTGGAGAGGTGCACTACAAACCAACCGTAAGCACCAAAGAGGCTTTCCCATGGGGAGCACAAAGCTGCTATCTTCTGGTAAAACCTATTTCCCTGCAAGAGCGGAAGAAGGCCAAGCAGGCCCACAGGGCCACGGCCAAGGAAGCGGCTAAAGTCACCACCGCTATCCCACACTCCCAATGCCAGGAGGACATCAAAACCTTCATGGCGGAAGCAAATTGGGAATCCACCAACCAATCAGATTGGGAAGCCCATATCAATTGGGCCACCCAATCTGAGGATCCAATGGGTGACTTAAATTCTCCCAATCTTTGCAACCAAGCTCTGTCAAATCTGACTTGGCCTTCAACCTACCTGAAAAAATTTATTTCACCCCACTCAATGGTGCACCGAACTCATCTGCACCACAAAAAATTCATCTGACGTCGGGGAAACAAAAAGCGAAGGCAAAAGCCAACGCAAACCTTTCTGCAAAAATCAACAAAAATACCAATAGCGTTGCTGCAAACACTCATGCTGCTGTGAAGGCCCGTGGGGATCTAGAGGAGGCTAGTGGGCCCAGGTGCCCACCCCCTTGCACCTAAGGTGTGATGGGGGAAACCTTTACTTTAGGGACATTGAATATCGCCGAACTCAAGGCCTCACCATCCTGGGCTAGGAAACTGAGTTTTTTACAACAAAATTTACGCGTGGATATCCTGGCCATCCAGGAGTCCCACTGTCTGCAGGTTCCGAGGAGGCTTGGAAAACAATGCTCCTCCCATCCCTATCCTTTTGGTCAAAGCACTGTGGGGTGCTAATTCAGAAAAATAATTTTTCAAATTTTTATTGTCAGAAACCTTCCTCAATGGCCAAGTCCTTATTGTCACTTTTTTGTGGGCTGACGTGATACACGCTATTGTCAACATCTATGTCCCAAATGGTGCATGAGAGCATTGGGAATTTTTCTCATTGGTCAAATCCCTCCCGCTACCCTCGGACCCTTTTGTAGTTGGCGACATGAACTGTTGGCTAAACACTCCAACAGACCGGTGGCCTTCCTCCTCCCACGCCCCCCAGGGCCACGTTGAACTTCGCATTCTAAAGGCGACCCTTGGGCTAATGGATGCGCTGCCATGGCAAGCCCCGCTGCTCAAGGACATGACGTGCCCCCACATCCACAACGGCCAATTAAGGTCCATGTCCCGCATTGACCTTATCCTTATGCTGGTGAAATTCTAACCCCACATATCCCACTTTAAAACAACAAAAATGGAATTCTCTGACCATCGACTGGTCTCAATAACCTACCACCTAACTGTCACAGCTGCTAAGGCCCCACATTGGTGCAAAATCCGCCCCCTGAGCTCGCATTGCCAGGATTTTCCACATGGGTGGAATCAGCAACTTTGGCAAAAGAGTTTGTTGCACCGTTTTGTGCAGACCCCATTTCCACATGGGCAACTTTCAAAGAAGATACCATCCGCCAATCTCGCCACCTCTCCTCCAGACGCTCACGAGCCACATCAGCTTTCATTTCGCGTGCTCTGGCAGAGTTGGCACACCTGGATTCCAACATCCCAGCTACAAGATACAGCTCTGCATGGGGCCGGAAGTGGGTGGAGGCAGCCACCCACCTCAACACACTCAAAAGGCAACACAAACATTGGGTTTTTGTTCAGTACAGGGCCAAACGCATCACAAAAGGTGACAAGTGCACCGCATATTTTTTAAAAAAATTTCGCACCATACCAGAGCATGGCCTGTACACAGGTGTGAAGATTGGATGATTCCATTATGGATACACCGCCAAAGTGGCAATTGAAACACAAAAGTATTACTCCAAGCTATACCAATCTGATCCAATTCAGCCTGCTGAAGTGGCAGTATTTCTTGACTGAACCCACATCTGCACCATTTCCCGATACCTAGAAATAATGAATTTGATTACTCCAA
This sequence comes from Massospora cicadina, assembly GCA_022478985.1. Lineage (NCBI taxonomy): Eukaryota > Fungi > Entomophthoromycota > Entomophthoromycetes > Entomophthorales > Entomophthoraceae > Massospora > Massospora cicadina. The sequence goes on along the minus strand of JAKSZP010001622.1, from coordinate 44,044 downwards.
ACGAATTATGGACAGCCATTTGCAGTGCACCAAACCAAAAATGCCCAGGCCCAGATGGCATTCCATATGAATTCTATAAAAAGTAATTTAAATATATATCCCCACTACCGTTGGCCTCACTTAACCAAAGCCTTTTGGAAACGCGCCTCCTGCCAGGAGGACAAGAGGCCTTCACTGTCACACTCTTCAAGAAAGGGGATAAGCTAAACTTAGCCAACTGATGCCCCATTTCTTTAACTAACACGGATACAAATTTTAACAAAAATCATGGCTAACCATTTAAAGATTGTAGCATCAGCCACCATCTCCCCAGAACAATTCAGTTTCATACCCAGAAGGTCGATTTGGGATAACGTGCACTTGGTGGCCAACGCGTGCCAGTCCACAGCCTCTGGGGCACTGGCATTCTTGGACCAACAGAAGGCCTATGATAGAGTAAACTGGGAATACCTCAGGGCCTTCCTCCCTCAATTCCGCTTACCTCCTCACTTCATCAACTGGGTGATGCTGCTCACGGAATCTGCAACAATGGCAGTACGTGGCCCTGGTCTCTAACAGAAGTAGTCCGCCCTCAAAGGGGATTGCGACAAGGAGATCCCCTTAGCCCATTCTTATACAACTTCAGCCTTGACCCACTACTTCTGAAACGCGAATGCCCACCTCACTGGGGTCCATGTGCCAGGCCAAGCCCCAGTCAAGATGATGGCATTTGCAGATGACTGTGTGGTGGGGGTGTCTAATAATAAAGATGCACGCGCACTTGAAGCTCTCATCCAGGAGTATTCCCGGGTAAGTAATGCTGCACTGAACGCCTCCAAAACCAAAATCATCCTCCTTGGTCGGTATCAAAACTTCTGGGCCCCTGCAACCAGTGCCCAGCCCGGCCCATCTGCTCACAAACGCGCTCGCCCTCCCAGCTCAACCCACACTGCCCCACTGATGCTCCCCTTTGTGCCACGCCCTACCATAGGGCCAGTCCGCCATCTAGGCGTGTGGGTGGAGGCAGGCGGATATGCATCAGCAGTAATGGAGAGTTGTATTCTAGACAACATGATGAAGCGCATCGCCTCCCTCAGAGCCCACCCTACTTCCCTTACTGGTAGGGTCATTTTGGCCAACTCTATGCTCTTGTCCAAAGTCTGGTTTGGAGCCCACGCCATCCCCTTCTCCCCAAGCTTCTTCAAAATCTTGCATGCCCTGCTGCAAGAATGGCTATGGTCAGGCCGCCCTCCACCATTACGGTTAGAAGTCATGTTTGGCCCTCATCAGCATGGTGGCATGGGCCTGCTTGACTTCAGAGCCCATGTGGCCAAGATCTTGGGTACCTGGATTGCGGCTGTCACCACCCCTACACTCCCCTCCCAACACTGGTCCCGCGTGGCCCGCTCCAACTTCTCCCGCGCCTTGGGCCTCAACAATCCATTGAACCCCTACTCCCTGATGAAGTACCTGGCCTCACACCCATCGTCCACAGGTCCTCACGGTACTAAAAGCCACTACAAACGAATCCTACTCTCCATGCGGAGCGCTAAGTGAAGAATTTGTATTAGCGGACATACAACCAGAAGAGGCCGCCCCTCTCCTCAGTTCACACAAGAGGTACAGGGTTACCCATCCATGATGGCGTGATCCCCATACGGCTCCATGTCCTATCCAGGGTGGACTACCTGGACATGATGGACATCCCTTACTCCATTGAGACCCAAAAACCATCTGGAAATACGCTCACCATCCTCTGTTGCAGCCTCAAATCTGCTCCCATGTGTGGCGCTGCCTGAAACGGGTGTACCGTACAGCTGAGCGCTCAAAAACTTTACGCTCATTCTGCGTCGTGTGTGGCCAGTATGGAATGCTGTTCCACCGCCTGGAGAAGTGTCTACCTCTAAAGTGATATGGCGTGAAGTTCAACGTTTACTGGGCCAGAATCAAACACATCCCTTTTAGTCTGTCAAGAGATATGTTTTCTTTATCAATGGCCTCCCCCTTCCACCCCCCTCCATGCTCTGGTGGTTGCAATCGCCATGTGGACATCCACACGATTGTCTTGGATGCCATCGCAGGCTCCATCCCCACCCTCCCAGAAGCTGTCCACAGATTTTGGTCTCATTTGGTGGACCACTTTCAAGCGTGGATGTTTGGATACCTCCCACCGCGCCGCTGACAGCTGATATCCTCCTGGTTCCCAGTTTGGTTCATCAAATTAGACCCCTTCCTCCACACGTGTTCAATTGTGGCTACGGCCCCTTCACGCTTTCCCTCCCCTTCCCCATAAGTGGCGTTCCCGCTGGCAACAAGAGATAGCATCACTTCTCTGAGGTGCCTCCCTGTTACTAAGTGTAATCTTGGTTGAGTCAATTTTAAAAGTGTCTATCCCATGGTCGGCCTTCCCCGCAATTGATTTTAAAACAATAGTATGGATACTATTATCCATAGTTGAGTTAGAATTGCTATCAGGCCCAACGCTTCGGCCAGTATTTCCAATTAAATACTTGATAGTCATACTTGTATAAATTCATTCCCTGCAATAAGTCCACCCGATCTTCATCAAAAATCTCCTGATGACAGTCTATTTCAGCCCAACAAACAGTCAGCAGCAATCCCTTAGTTGTGGCCCCTTCGTCTAAAGATCCCCACTTGAATCTCTACTTTTATCTCTTAGAGTCTACCAATTATTGCCTTCTGCAATAATATTTTTGAGATGGAACTTCACACTAGATGCCGATAGTCTAACTATAACCAAATCTACATTAAAACTAATAATAATATCTTTTGTAGTAATAGTTTTTTTATTATAGTGAATCTTAGGGAATTTTTAGGGGATTTGGCCATCTTACCTTTGAATGACACCTCTTTGATGAAATGGCAGCCGTTGCCATTGAATCACCCTTGCTCATCTTAGCAGCGATGGTCTTCCCCATCCTGGCTAGGATTCCATTGTTGGACATCCTTGAGACCTCAAATGGAAAGAGTCAGAAATGTGTCCCTAACGTTTTCCTCTCAATTCAAGCGAGCCAATCATAATTGGATAGCAACCTGCTTAGGTAATGGGACTTTTTACCCATTATGGCAGGTCAATTCACCAACCGATTGATTTGCTAGTTTCAGGTGGCATTACTCGCCTCACAATTTACTATACATTCCAATCAGTTGGTGATAAAACCTGACCGATCCCAATTGGTACACCTGATAGTTAATCACTATTAAATGCCCCTAAATTGTTGGCCACTCCACCCAATGAGATATTAGGTATTCAACCAGATCAATCCCCAACAGATATGACCAAGTGAATATCCCAAAATCCCCCAAATATAGTTCCTCTGAAATTTGGGCCAACTGACTTCCAATTCACTTCGCTTTAGGAATTTTCCCCTAGTAACACCAGGTAATCTAGCAGGCTGGGAATATGGGCAAAAATCCCAACACATCCCCCTCTTGCCTAGATTTCCATAGAGAAAAGGACTGGGGCATGGGAACACCACTTAGGACACCTGGTCGAATACTTCATTGGTTCAAGCGGAGTACACTCATCAATACTCAATGCTGCTCGGGTTGACCTTAGGCATATGGCATTCCTCCTCTTCCTCCTCACTACTGCCTACTCAAAGTGCGGTCCCCACGACCTCTTGTCATGCCAGGTTGAACGATTTACTCATGACAATATTATTCTCAGGATCCAGTTTTCGCCCTGTCAGGGTATATGACCTGCTGTCATATTCAGGATTCTTGGTCAAGTGTCCTTGAATTCCTGATTCTCTCCTTATCCTAGACAGGAGAGTCTTGCCATCAATGTTCATTTCGTGGCTTAATTAAGAATACTTATTTCTATTTGCCCTCGTTATTTTGCTCATAACCTCTTGGCTGTAAGTCATTCTTAATCCTTCCCTCAGAAAGCTTATTTCATTAATTTTTGAAATTAATTTCCCAAAATTGGAGCCTAATGGATTATAGAGTGCATAATGTCAACTTCTATATAAATCTGACATCCCCATCTAGTCCTGCTCATATGTCAAACTCAGAATTCCGCTATCAGCAACTTCTTAACAGTCTGTCAGATTTGGACCTCCGCCTCTTTTAGAAGATGAGTCAGGATCCTCAACAGAACCTCTTTTATGGTCCTTCCAGGACTCATACGCCTAGTCTGGTGCAAGGGATAGTCCTTCTATCAAATTACCAGAAATGGTAACCAATCCCTCTGAAACCAGGCGTGCCATCATTTCAAACAACTCTCAGCCAACTCTTCCCTTGCAGTTGATCCATGAGTTGGACTTCAAAACCCTTCTGGATTTTGCTCCTTTTGCTGATGCTCCAAACATCATTGTTGATGCTCCAGAGGTTATGCCAATCACTTTGGATCATTTGTTCTTGGATGGGTTAGATTTGCTCCCTGAGTTCCTCTTCTAACTCAGGCAATTCTACCAACCCACTGTGCTGGTTTCTGAGCTTTCAATTGGGAACAGCACACATTTTGAGCTCCCCTATGCTGAACTTTAGGCCCAGTTTACTAAGGCGTTGACATTAGCACTGAATCCCTATGATCTGGACAACCTTCTGGATTGGGATACTGCTGCTTATGCTCTCCACTTTGCTGGCCAAGTTCTTCAAAGTTGGTTGACGAAGCTTCCAGCCTTGTCCTGGCTTCCATCAGTCATTCAGCTTCAGCTTCCGTGAAGCCTGTAGTCATCATTTACAAGATGCAATCCACTCTTTACACAACTACCTCTTCTCTGGAGCTTCTCATCACTATCTTCTGTTGATGGCGTTAATCTGGGGCATGATTGGACAACCCCCTTAGTATTCCTTCTTTGCTGCCAGCTCACATGTCTGGTGTTCTTGATGAGGCCCATCAGCAGGCACTCAAGACAAATCTTCTGGCACTGTTGCCTTATCAGGATTACTCAGGGTTATTTGCCAATTGCCTCTTCCTATATTTCTGTTTTCCTCCCCACTCTAGGGTTTTGCGATTGGCTTCTTCTGACATATCAATTTCCCTTCCCCTAGTCACGTTCTCTCAGGGCTCTGCATCCACTAAACAAACGTGGTTTCATGTAGGTCTCATCCTTGCAAGTGTCTGATTGCATATCAATTTTGATGGGCTATTTCTTCCTACCGCGATCCATCCTCCCTCCCCCAAGAGGCTACATAGGCGGAATCATCCCCATACTGAGGACAACCAATAAAAATAAAAATTATAAAAATATATTGGCTTTTTTCTATGCATTTTATAAATCTTTTTCCAATATCTTTTATCAATTTTTTTGTTTTTATTTCCTTTTTTTCTAATGGGACTTGACCTTGTCTCAGTTCAGAGGTCCTTCTTTTCCCCCAAACTGGATCCTGGGCACTTAAACCTACCAGTTTTCTATGGTTCAGAGGTCCTTTTTTCGGACTTAACCATCTAGATTGGTTCAGAGGTCCTTTTTTGGACTTGACCTAATCATCAGGACATGACCAACTTAATGGTTCATTGGTCCTTTGGGAACTCTTTTTTTTTTTTTTCTTTGATCCAACACTTTAGATACTTAGCGTGGACTTGGTTTACTACTCTTCCATCCAAGAGATTCTTGATGGAGTAAGCATTGGTTGCCATCTTGGCAATTACTTTGAATGGACCTGACCATAACGCATCCAATTTGTTTCTTCATCCAAAACCATGCATATTGCAATAGGTGACTCTTTCTCCTATTTGATATTCTTCTAATGGCGGTCAGTTCTTATCATCTGTCAATTTTGCTTGTATCCTTTTCTTTAAGGTAGTATCAAATGCTTGCAATTGCATATCAATCAGGATACTCATCAGTCAGTTTAGGTATTGTTTGGTACTCATCCCTGATGTAGGTTCTACTACCAAATATAATATCGGCAGCAACGCGGCCTTCCTCCCATAAAGTAATTCAAATGGCATCTTTCCCATCACTGTATGATGACTGATGTTGTAGGCAAACGTCACCAAACTCAGGTACATTCCCCACATGAAAAGTTCTCCCTGCAACTAGCTTCCTCAGCGTCGTGGCCAGCATCCCATTGACCCATTCTACCAGTCCGTTTATCTCTGGTCAGTATGGTACTGACATGACTCCCCGGATCCCCATTATTTTGTTTAACCTTGGGATCACATGAGACCTGAAGTTGGTCCCATTATCACTCAGTATAACTTGTGGACATCCATGCTGGTATACTACTTGATCCAGGATGAATCTCACAGTACTGGTAGCGTCAACTCTGGTTAGGGCTTTCATTTTGACCCATCTCATCAGATGGTCAATGGCTACTATGATGTATTTCACTCCTCCTGTGCTCATCACCAGCGGTCCCATCACATCAATGGACACCGTGTGCCATGCAAATCCAGGTCAGACCAGTCAGTATCCAGTTGTATTCTTGTGTGGTTTATGCAGTTGGCATTCCACGCAACAAGCCAGATGATCTGTGACATCATAGTTAATTGATTCCCAGTAATAATACTGGCGAATATGGTTAGTTGTTTTTCTCAGGCCTCCATGCCTGACAACCTTATGAGCGGCTTAAACTATTGCTGCTCTTTCTGATGGTTTCAGGAATAATAGCCGATTTCCCATTTATCATCTTGAATACTTGTCCATCCATGATCTCGGTGTTTTCCATCACTTTTTGAAGCGCACCTTGGATTTCTCGAGGCTCATCCTCAATTCTTCCTTTGACCATTCTCTGGAATAGCTCATCCGCCTGCGGATATACCAACTGGACCATTAGTAACTGCAATAAGCCATCCATGTTCTGGTGAGAAGCCCCCGCTTGGTGGACTATCTCATAATCATAAGCCTGAAGCTTAAGTGCCCATTGGGCCAGTCATCCTTCAGGTTCCCATAGATTGTGCAGCCAACGCAGCGAAGAGTGGTCTGTCACCACCTTAAAGTGCGTTCTGTGGACATACACCTGAAACTGCTTACAGGCAATAAATGACCGCAAGGCATTCACGCTCAGTCACAGTGTAATTCCTCTCAGCAGCTGAGAGTGTCTGGCTCACATATGCCACCGGATGTTCATCCCCAAGTTCATCTACTTGGCTCAGTATGGCGCTGATTTCCATCAACAAAGCATCAGTTTGAATGATAAACTCCCAATCAAAAATTGGATATTTCAGAATTGGCAAATTTATCAAATACCGGCATAATTCATCAAAGGAGTCCTGGGCCTCTTCATTCCATATAAATCCTTTTTTTGGATCCTTTAGTAAATGAAACAAAGGCTCAGCTATTTGGGCAAAGTCCCAAATAAATCTTCTGTAGTATCTGACCATCCCAAGGAATACTTGGATGTCTCAGACACTCTTTGGCACAGCCATGCGCTCAATAGCTGCTATCTTCTGGGGTTGCAGCTGCAATCCGTTTGCATTAATCACAAATCCCAGGTATTCAAGCTCCTTCTTGAAGAAATGGCACTTCCATGGCTTGATCTTCAGGTTAGCTGCGGACAGTCTCTTAAAAACTTCCTCCAAGTGGTGCAGGTGATCAGTAAAGGTTCTACTGAACACATTGATATCGTCCAGATATACCAGGACGCACAACAACTTCAGGTCGCTCAATATCGCATCCATGGCCCTCTGAAACGTTGCAGGCGCATTACAAAGACCCTGGGGCATCCTAGTCAGCTGGTATAACCCCTGTGCGGTGATAATTGCACATTTTTCTTGGTCTTCTTCTGGCAAGTCAATCTGCCAGTATCCCGAGATTAGGTCCATTGTGGAGAAATACTTCACTTCTCCTAATTGTCCAGCGCATTGTCAATCCTCAGTAGGGGATATGAATCCTTCTTTGTAATTTTATTCAGCCTCCAATAGTCAATCACTACCCAATTAAATCCATCTTTTTTCTTTACAATCAGAATTGGGCTTTCCCAGGGACTTGATGACGGAACTAGAAGCCCATGCTTCACTAGTTTGCTGATCTCATCTTCCACTACCGCTTCACAGGCTTTTGATCTTCAGATTGGTCTCATCCTTATTGGTAGATTTTCCCCAGTGTTGACCTTGTGAATTACGCCTTGTGCGCATCCCAAATTGTGGTTGTCACAAGTGAATACTTCCCAATATCTTTCAAATAATTTGAGCACCTCCTCCTTCTGCCCTTCCAGAAAATCTGAGAGCTGCTCTCAATCAACCAATAGGTTTATGCTTTTGGACGCTCTGGCCAGTATCCCTTTTCACTGAGAGAACCTAAATTGTAGAATTGTCTCAATTCAGCCTGATTGGCAGATTTCCCTATTATTGACCTTGCAATTCACTTCATGCGTATCCCAAATTCCTGGTCATTTTTAAGCGAATTTTCTCCGATACTTTTCAATAATTTGAACATCTCCTCTTTCTGGCTTTCTAACATATCAGCGAGTTGGTTTTAATCAACCAATAGGTTGATGCTTTCAGCTGCTACAGCAGTTAATCCCATTACTTTGAGAGACCCTTAATTAAAAGAATCATCTCAATTCGGCCTATTTGGAAGATTTCCCCATTATTGACCTTGCAATTCACTTAATGTGTATACCAGTTTCTGGGTCATTTTTGGGCGAATTTTCTCCAACACTTTTCAATAATTTGAGCATCTCCTCTTGCTGGCCTTCTGACAGATCAGCGAGTTGCTCTTAATCAACCAATAGGTTGATGCTTTTGGACGCTCTGGCCAGTAATCCATTTTCATTGAGAGAACCTAAATTGTAGAATTGTCTCAATTCGGCCTGATTGGAAGATTTTCCCATTATTGAACTTACAATTCACTTCATGTGTATCCCAATTTCCTGGTCATTTTTGGGCAAATTTTCTCCAATACTTTTCAATAATTTGAGCATCTCCTCTTGATGGCCTTCTGACAGATCAGCGAGTTGCTCTTAATCAACCAATAGGTTGATACTTCTTGGCTACCCCAGCTGATAATTTCATCTCATCAAGGGTGGAAAGTCCTCCATTTGGCCATCAGTATTTCTTGTCACTTCTTAAGTCTGAACTCATAGACCATAAAATTGATATTTTTAATATTATATATATATATTTGTATTTTTCCTTTGCAATGGGACTTGCAACCTACAAAAAGGCTCAGAGGTCCTTCTTTCCCCTTCATCATAACTGGGTCCTGGGTTCTTAAACCTACCAGTATCATGGTTCAAAATCTTATCCTCTTAAGATATAACCAACCATCTAATTTAGTGGTCCCCTTCTGGGACTTGATCAAAATCTCAGGACATAACCATTTAATGGTTCAGAGGTCCTCTGGGAACATTGCAATTATTTTCTCTTAGGCTCAATACTACCAATTAGTATTGACCTTTCTCCCTATACAACCATCAGCACTGTCTTCTCATGTATAGGTCATACTTGCCGACTTCAGGAAGTTCTCCTGAATTAGGCCTTTAATCCTGACTTGAAATTCGTCCAACAGGCCCTAATTTCATCTCTTATTCTGAAACTGATGCTTTTAAATCTTTGTATCTCATCAGCCAACAGTTTCATCTGATTGTCCAGCTCTTTTTTCTCCTAAAACGATTTTCAGCCTTTGTGGCTATCCTTAATTACACAGGTCGTCCTGGCCTCGTTAGCTTCATCCAATTTCTCCTAAATTGATGAACTCATCTCCAGTAACTTCTTATCAATGATTGAGTGTTACTAAATCAAATGATTTCCTCCACTATCTTGTATCAATCATTTCCTATTTTGACTTCATATCTTCATTGGTATAGCAATCCAATTCTCCGGATAGATTGCTTCTTATTTCATCCAATGCATCATCTAAACACTCTCTCCTCAGGACTATTTAAAGCAGATCCAATTTCAACCTGAGTTGATCCTACTGTTTCTTGGGATTATTTACAGCGGGCCCAATTCTAACCCAAGTTGGCCCTGCTGATACTCTTCATCTCAAGTAGATGTCTGGTGGAACTGGTTTCCTTGCAGCACTAGATAGTTTCATATATAGGCTGCAATTCCTTTTCCCTGAACTTGAAAATCTTCATTTTGCTTCACTTGGAGCTCCAATGCTGAGCTGGGTGAACGCCACTGAATGTGATCCTCTTCACGTTCTATCTTCGTTACTTCCTTCAGTAAAATATTTCCAAATTGGAAACATCTTCTTTGTATGACATTATTGATAGATTCTTCTACTCAACTACCCCTGTAGTGAGCACTAACTTGTAAAAAGTTACTAGTTTGGGTTATTATCAGTTTATAACCCAAGTAATCTTTTTACTGCACAGGTTCAGTTTCCTTGTGCACCTCGCGTTGTAAGAATATATAGATTTGATAATAGTATGGAGACTATTATCTGATGTTGAGTTAGAATTGCTATCAGGCCCAACGCTTTAGCCGGTATTTCTGATTAAATACTTGAGAGTCATACTCATAGGGATTTTTTCCCTGCAATACTGTCCACCCAATCTTTGTCAAGATCTCCTGATGACAATCTATTTTGGCCCAACACACAGTCAGCAGCAATCCCTTAGTTGTGATTACCTTCATCTCTAGATCCCTGATCAGATCTCTACTCTTATCTCTAAGAGTCTACCAATTGTTGCCTTCTGCAATAATATTCTTGAGATGGAACTTCACAATAGATGCTGATAGTCTAACTATAAATGAATCTACAATAAAACTAATAATAATATTTTTATAGTAATAATTCTAATTTTATTATAGTGAATCCTAAGGAATTTATAGGGGATTTGGTCATCTAACCCTCAATTGACACCTCTTTGATGAAACGGCAGCCCTTGCCATTGAATCATCCTTCCTCATCTCAGCAGCGATGGTCTTTCCCATCCTGGCTAGGATTCCATTGTTGAACATCCTTGAGACCTCAAACAGAAAGAGTCAGAAACATGTCCCTAACGTTTTCCTCTCGATCCAAGCAAACCAACCATAATTGGCTAGCAACCTGCTTAGGTAATGAGACCTTTTAACCATTATGGTAGGTCAATTCACCAATTGATCAATTTGCTAGTTGCAGGTGGCATCACTCGCCTCACAATTTACTATACATTCCAATCAGTTGGTGATTAAACCTGACCGATCCCAATTGGTACACCTGATAGTTAATCACTATCAGATGCCCCTATTTTGTCAGCCGCTCCACCTGATGAGATATTAGGTCTTCATCCGGGTTGATCCTCAATGGATAAGACCAGGTGAATATCCCAAAATTCCCTGAACATAGTTCTTCTGAAATTCAGGACAACTGACTTCCAATTCACTTTGCTTTAGGGAATTTTCCCTAGTGACACCAGGTAATCTAGCAGGCTGGTTTTATGGGCAAAAATCCCAACAGTCATCCAAAGTAAAGCATTCATAGAACATGTGGCCTGAGTTTTTAGAATAAACCCGCCCAAAAGACTCAGTATAATATTTCATATTTAGCTCAGATTTTCATAGTAGCCTGTTTCTATTAAAAAGAAAAATTACTTCAAAATTTTTTGAAAGGAGCCTCTTTTAATTCAAACCAAGTTTTACACTCTCTGAAATAAGGCAACATGATCTCCTGGGCCTTACTGTCAACATATAAGTATGTGCTAGAACTTCTGGCGATCTGTAGCCCTTTTTTATTCTATTTTCATACACAAAGAGTTCTGATTGGATGGGCTTTTCTTTCCTGTAACAATCACTTTAGTTACTAAGATTTGATTGGAATAGCAATTTTGATAATCAAACAGGAGAGATGGGCGATTTTATATAATTCTAATACAACCTGGGCGAGCGTTGCGTCAAGAGGTGCACAAAATGGTGTACCCAAGGTCAAGAAATGCCCTGGAGAGGGGACCAAGAACCCAAGCCGCCAAGAAACCACAAACTCAGACACCATCCGGGTTTATGGTATTTGCTACAAAACAAGACCAATACATGGACATCCAATATACCCAACCCCTATCAAAGGTGGAACACAGGCTTTGACTCATCCTTGGAGACAAGTCTCCGACCCAGTGGTAGAAAACATGTGAGGCACAGCCCTCCCTTTTCCCCCAAGCAGTATTTGTTGCCACCAACAACATGGGCCACAACTGGATTGATATAGGTTTTGAAACAGCTGAAGAAGCAGATGCCGCCGCAAAAGTCTGCGTTGAAGTTTCCCTCCCTGAGGGCAAAAGAATAGTGTGCACCGCGTGCACCAGATGGAACAAAGCAAAAACTTTGTTCATCTCCTTTGACTCACTCCCTACCAACCTTCCCCACAAGGTAATTGAGGAGGAGCTCCGCAAAGGACTCATAGCCTATGGAGAAATTGTACAAATAAAACTACAAAGATTTCACCTGATGCTAACCCTGTGCACAGGCAAAGCTATTACCATAATCAACCCGCTCCCCAAAGTGGAAGATGACCTATCAAGAATCCCCTGCACAGCAGAGTTTCACTTCGCGGATGAGGGACAGTCATCTGCATTCCAAATCACACAGGAACGCGCACCGCCTATATGCAACCACTGCTGTTCATTGGGACACAAGGAACACGCATGCCCCGTGAAGTAAGGCTTAATGGAAGCATAATACTGTGAAGAAGCCATGGACAAAACTAACGAAAACTTTGCCATAGACCAATGGACACCAACCATTCCAATGGGGTGAGGATGTGGCATTACTCCATAATGGACCCAGTTACACATAAACAATGCAAAGCGTCACAAAAAGCCCTCAAGTGGGAAGCAGCTGATGCATCAGCAAACGCGGAGTCATCCATCAACCTTGGCCAAATTCAAGAGGACATAGCGGATATACACCAAGCCAACCAATCAGAACAATATGCCCAGGTTAAAAAATTTTCTCATTAACTTGACTGAGTCATCAAGCAACATCAATCATACGCACTTTAAAACAATTCAGCTGCAATATGGGTGAAAATGTGGTGCCCGATTCTCCAAATTCAAACCCCAAAATCACAGAATCCAATCAGCACACCGCATTGAACCACCATGAGTCACATGCAGGTAAAGATAATGCAAATTCCAAAAACTGCAATTCCTGTGGAAAACCAGGACAGAACAAAGAAATGACATTGACACTGAGAGGGTTGGAAAACAGATGTGGAGCATGGCCAAAAAGGGCCATGGTGGGTTAGGGACAGAGAGCCCTCCCAACCGTTCCTGAGGCGCCACGCGTACCTCAGTGTCAATAGGGATGCTAAACATCGCGGGAGCCAGGGCTCAAACATTCCAAGCCAAAAAGCTGGACTTTCTAAAAAACCCCCTGTAGACATCTTAGCCATCCAAGAAACCCACTGTCTTCAGGGGGAAGAAGGATCCTGGTCAGCCAGGGTCTCACCATCCCAATTGGTGTGGACATCTTACTGTGGGGTGATCATCTGAAATAACAAAAAATTAAAAATTACAAACTCCTCATCATATCTTCACGGCCGCGTCCTGGTAGCAATGATCACATGCCAAGAGGACACAATCTCAATAGCATGCATCTATGCACCATGCACAGCAGCTGAGAGAAAACAATTCCTTGAAACCATCCCAACACTTACCCTCCCACCAGATACCATCCTGTTGGGCGACTAACTGCTGGAATAACCCCAACACAGACTGAAGGCCTAACCCCAGGGATACCCACTGGGGCACATTGAATTCCGTGCAATGAAGGCATCCCTTGGCCTACAGGATGCCCTCCACCCCAGATCACCACTCCTTCCCCACATGACATGGCCCAACATATGTGAGGGAGTGCTCATATCAATAAGCTGCATCAAATATATCCTCATCTCGCAAACCCACCAATCAAAACATCTCCAACTTCACTACAAAAAAATCAATTTTTCTAACCACCGACTCATCTTGGTGCAGCTCTCGCCAACCCAAACCCATGCACTGGCGTCGCCCTGGAGGAAGCTACACCCAGAAAACATAAAATTGCCCAAAATATCTGACTGGGTCGAACAAGAGACCACAAACCCAGGATTCGCAGCCCTTTTATTTCAGATCCCATTAAACCTGAACAAATTTTAAAGCTGAACTAATCAACAAAACTCAACATCTCGCATCATGCAAGTACACCACCAACACAGTCACAATTAGGCGTACCTTGGCAGAACTGGACCACCTCAATCTCAACACCCCGAGGTCTGGTTATAGCCCCAACTGGGGACGCAAATGAGCAGAAATATCCGCCCGCCTAAACATCAACATCTTTGAGCACCAGCACAGAATCAAAGTATCAAACAAAGGTAAGTTCATAAAGGAAGGCAAAACATACTTGCCATATTTCTTCACCAGTTTCCACTCCCACAGCAACCAGCCCACATGCACACAGGTCCGCAAGGCTGACAGCACTGTGGCAACTGACCCTGAGGAGGTCAAGGCGGAAGTACACCATTACTACACTGAACTATACTGTGATATGCCGACTGACCCACAAAAAATTACAAAATTTATACACACCACCAGAATATGAAGCACACCGCCGGACTACAACATACTAAATCTAATAACATGGGAGGAGCTTTGGGACACAATCCGCGGTGCACCACGTAGGTAATGCCCAGGGCCTGATGGGATACCTTAAAAATTTTACAAAAATATTACAAGCAAATTTTACCCATCCTCTTGGCATCAATGAATCAGTGCTTTCTGGAAACACTCCTCCTACCTGGTGGCCATGATTCATATGTCATAACCCTGTATAAGAAGGGTGACAAATTGGACCTGGCCATCTGGCGTCCAATTGTACTCATTAACACTGATACAAAAATACTCACAAAAATTTTAGCAACCAGATTAGGCGCAATAGCCTCTAAAGTCCTGTCACCCAACCAGTTTGGGTTCATACCAGGGCTTAATCTGGAACAATATACACCCTGTTGCAAACATATTTCAATCCAAAACAACTGGAGCCCTGGTCTTCTTAGACCAGGAAAAGGCGTATGACCGCGTTAGTTGGCCATACCAAAGGAATTCCTACACGCTTTTAAACTCCCACCCAGATTCATAAAATGGGCGATGCTCCTTACAGAATCTGCAACCATGGCTGTATGCGGCCCTGGCTTCCTAACTAACAGGATCACACCACGTAGAGGGCTCAAACAGGGGGACCCTCTCAGCCCACTGCTGTATAACTTCAGTTTTGGTCCACTCCTTCGCGTAACTGACTCACGCCTCATGGGCATAACTTCACAAGGCCAGCCAACAGTCAAGATAATGGCCTTTGTGGATGACTGCATGGTAGGTAAGCTAACAACAATGATGCCTGACAGCTGGAACGCACCCTAGAGGAATACTCCATGGTGAGCAAAGCATCGCTTAACAAAAGGAAAACAGAAATAATTCTCTTAGAAAAGTACACTAACAACTGGGCTACAACACCTGAACCTCACACCCCCATACGAAGGGAAAACCCACTCATACTACCCTTTGCATCATCTCCCACAACCAACCCTGTCCGACACCTTGGGATATGGCTGGAAACAGGGGTATGCCAATGAGACAATTAAGAACAATCTATTACAGTGGGTATCCAACCGCGTCACTTCCCTCAAGGGAAGATCCCCAGGACTAATGGGGCGAGTTTAGTTGCTAACTCACTCATCCGCCCAATACTATGGTTTCCTGCCCACGCGATCTCCTTCTCACCCACCTCCATAACTTCAATCCGCGCGCTCATCCAGGGCTGGCTATGGCCTGGATCCCATCCATCCATATGGATGGAAACACTCTTTGGCCCACGCTCCAGCGGAGGCATGGGACTAATGGATTTTTAGAGCCACGCCAACCGCATCCTGGGCACCTGGATGAAGGAAGTCCTTGCCCCAGACCTCCAGCAGCAACACTGGTCTAGGGCAGTGAGGACTAACTTCGCACAGGCGCTCAAAATAACCAACCCACATAGCCCACCCAGACTACTATCATACCTTGCTAAACGCCCCACTGCAACGGACCCACACAGAACCCCCCTCACTTCAAACGCCTCCTCTGAGCCATCCGCCACATGGGATGGACCGTAGAGAACGCTGGCACTGTGCAGGGAAGGGGACGACCCGGATCCCACTTCAGATTAAGAAAGCCAGAAGACCACCCCCAGAGAGACATGCTTGCTATGACCCCAACCATTTCAAGAATTGAATACCTAGATGCGTTAGACATTTTCTACAACTTAACTACACAGAAGTCAGTGCGGAGAATGACGCACCACCCACTCCTACAGCCAAGAGTAAGAGCTAACGCCTGGTGCTGCCTGAAAAGGACCTATAGGACGGCGGACAGCTCCCATTCCCTCCACAAAACCTGCGCAGTATGTGGAGGGAGAGCTCCCTACACCACCGCCTAGAAACATGCCCCCCAACCAAAGCCATATGGCGGGAAGTTGCTTCTGCTTAAGCTCCAAGACGAGCAGGAATTTTCTATCTCAAAGACCCACCTTGCGCTCCATCTCAAGTCACCAATCCCATCTACCCTCCGCTCCTTAATGATACCCATTGCAATGTGGACAATCCACACCATTGCCTTAGATGCGTTCAAGGGCACGGTCCCAACCATCCATGGGGTTATCAACAGGTTCTACGTCCACTTACTGGAGCACTTCCAAGCCTGGCTCTATGGATACATGAGGCCAAGGCAACAGGCGCTCATAAAATCGTGGTTCCCACTCTGGTTCCTCCAAATGGACCCTTTCCTACACACCTGCTCCATAGCTGGGGAAACCCCATCAGAGTAGCGCACCAACCCCCATACCTGGCAGTCCCGCTGACAACAGGGGTAACCTGAGTCCCGGGGTGCCCACTTTTATCTATCTTTGCCTCCCCCTTTTTTTGTTCCCACACATACTCGGTAATGCCCATCCCCTGGTCAGCTTGCCTCAGTTAAATAAAAAGAGTTAAGACTGGATGGTTCCAGTTCCAGGCACAAACTTCTCTGTAGAGGTTGGTTTGAAGGGGCCAACAGGCTCATTGTGGGAATAGATAGCTGGGAAAGGAGGTCGCTCTGACTCAGTTGGTTGTAGTTCCCAAGTGGATGTGGAGAATAGCCTTATTTACTTGACGCTGGAAGTCATCCAAGTCATATTAGATATTATGCCCCCATTCATTGAAATGGGAGAAATGCCATAGTGTTTAGGAGTTTCTGAACGTCTCTAACTCAGACAACTTACTTTTTACTCTGTACAACAGGGTATCTTGTTTAATCCCAAGTGTTCTAAGGTTAGCTTTTATTGGCTTAAGTTTGACATTCGCTTTGATCTGATTTTTTTTGCTATATGTAATCAAGCTAGAAAAGTTTGATGTAAAGCAGCAATTTTGTTATGCAGGGAAATCAGGGTTAGACCTTTATCAAGATAGTCTCCTTCAATGCTCATCCATACTCCACGAGCCACATTTAGTAATTTTACTTAAGGGTTTTAATTTGAGCTTCATGTTTTTCATCAGAAAAGGGCCAGTAGGTGAAAAGGTTCCTGGAGGCCCTCGTGGAACTTTATGCCCTTGAAGGCCTTGGGGCCTTTAGGTTTCTTCAGGATTAGTAAGGCCAGTAGGGCCAAGAGTTGTCCTTTTTGGATATAAACCTCTTGAACAAGTGACATGTTGGTCTTACTGAACTTCTGAATTAGAGTAGCTAATCCTTTGATTCAATATTTGATAGTTTAGTGGCTCTGATTAATTTAGGCTATTAAATCATCTAAGTCTCACTCTACCCAATGATTAAGTCAGCGGTGGCATGAGCCATCCTCTTAGCAAGTTCACCCTGTAGGTACCATACAACCCCAGTGTCATTTCAGGCTAGGTGGTGTTAAAACTCATTAATTTCCCCTTTGTTATCCAAAAAGCTTCCTAATTTTACTAGCCAATTTTAAATGCTGCTTCATACAATTCGTTAAGTTAAGAAGTACTTTGCTGTGAAATCCTAATTTTTCCAATGGATTTCAATGTGATGCAATCCTAATAATTGCATCATATAATGGATGAAGGGGTGAGCAAATAGTCAGAGATATGATTTAGTTCAAGACACTCCTACTTTGTACTAGAAACAGTGACTGAGGAATATAAATGCATTAGGTTGGAAGCAACCTGAGGGAAGCAACTATGACTGGTTATCCTCCCATAGGTGAAATTTACAGGAAGTAAAGCCTCTACAGTCTCAGCTACTTCTGCAGCCTTCATTTGATAAAGAGATTCATCAGGAGCTGGAAAAGCCAGGGTCATTATTGCTCTAGACTCAAATTCCCAAGTGCTTGATATAATCATAGCTTGGTCATTGGACTTGACCCATCTGGAAGCATTTTTGTTCTCCTCCATATCAATAGGGTTATTCTTACTGGAATTGTTTAATGTGAAGGCATACCTTCACCAGGTAGCTTCAGAAGGGACCTGGCATAAAGCGCCAGTATTAAGTTTTTTATATTTATATGCCTATTACTCTAAAAGCTACACAATATTGTACAAAGAAAATCCAGCGAATCTCCTGATGGTTTATATCTGGGTGGAAACTTTTGGCAGAATTGAGATTGCCTCAAAGGCAAATAACTGCTTATTATGCAGGCAAATTCTCTATTTAAAAAACTATAAAAGGGATGAGGATTTGAATAAGTGTATCTTTATTGGTTAGTATTTGGGTATAAATAAGCTTAGTAGGGATTCTGGATTATGTAGGGCATGGAGATATTCAAATGGTAAGATCTTACCCAAATAATCTGGCGTAATCATATGGGATTTAGGAACTTAGTCAATCAGTTAGGCGTTTATTGTATATAGCTATTTTGGTAGTTTCCGCATTGGTGGAGTCCCAATTGATAGAGTTGCAAATTATTACTCATTTGAACTTACCCCAAACTAGTGCAAATTTCATTATTCCTGACAACAAGTTTGCTGATAGTCATTGAAACTACTGCCTAACCTCCTTAAATTGAGCCATTATCCTAAATATACAAAGGGCTGTTCTAAATTTGAAATTCTCTCAAGGGGCATAAAGGGCACCATCCCTCATGACATAGATCCACGGCTCCCTCAAAATTTATGGAAGATCATGTCAATTATAAGGACCAATATTTTCACATAAGATCACTTTCTTTCAGAAACTATATATATTTTTATGTAAGTAAATATAGTATGCTTACTCTATTTTGTCTAGTTCAAAATATGATCAAAGTTAACTTTCCTATTGAAAAATCATTCTACTAGGAAGCCCGCTGACATTATTTTGATTAATAATCATTTAGCCTTCAAAGGAACTAGCCTATAAATTCTGGATAATGTAAAGATTAACACCCTTGTTGATAATGTTACCTTTTTTTAACTGTATATTCTATTTATATTTATCAATATATTTATTTTGTTTAAACTTATAGTAGGTTTTTTCAAAGAGGTCTTATATCATATAGGTTTCAGCTCCTTCCAAGCTGCCTTATTATTTCTTTGTATTGGTTTGTTTTAGGGTGTTTTAGTGATTATTCCCCGTCAGCCTACAGGAATAAGAGATTTACAGACACTCTCCTGACACAATTAAATTAAGTTACTTAAATAATAGATGTTAGTAGCTAAAACTTCACCAAAAACTCATATTAGATATTTCATTGTGACTATATTACTTCTAAAATGACTTATAAATAGATATAACTTCAGATTATAGGTTTAACAGATTAATAGAGTGCTTTAAAATTCTATACTAACCTATTCATCTACAAGAACTTGTTTAAATTTTTGATGTATAATATGATAAGCACCTCACCAAGCACTTTTTAAAAGATAACGTGCTTCTGATGTTTTAATCTTAAGCAGAGTATTCCACCTTATATATATACTTATTTGACTTAACTTTTATATTTGAGTCACTCCTACACATTAGTATTAAGTTTGAACCTTTCTTTTGGATCTTTTAGGCTGTATAACTTGTGACATCTATTGTATATCTGACAATTGGTATTAATAAAAAGGGAAGACAACTCTAATAATTATAATATGAAAAATTACGTTTGGAGCTTTATGCCTTCTAAACTGCTACTTTGAGTACAGTTTTGTTTAGTAAAATAAAGCTTGGGTCTATAAGGCTATATATATATATATATATATCATGATCTATACTTTAGTTTAGAATATTTTCTAAGTAGGTGGTTAGATGTAAATATATTATTTGATAAATGTTATTCCTAAGCCAGTCTCTCAACCTACAATCTAAAATCTACTTAAGTATGACTTGATAATCAATATCATGTGTGTATTGGATGATAAGCTTTTTGAGCTTTAGTAGTTAATTAATTTACTACTTAAATAAAAGGTGGCGCTAACACTAAAAAATTATCTATACTAATATATATGTTTATAGTTGCCCAAACTTAAAATGCTTAACTATACGCAAAAACAATAGGGGGTGGACATCAATGAATCCCCCTCAGGTTGGGACCATCTAGTACTAAAAAAACAATAGGGGGTGGAAGGCGTGTCAATAGGGCATACAGCTACCAACCTGAAAGTTCCAGGTTCAAAACCCGCCCTTTGCAAATTGATCACGGTGCCAGACAAAGGAACTACAGGCGTTTTTTAGGTCTAGTAACACGAAAACCTTACCCATGATGTAACCAGAAAAATCTGAGTCTCAAACTGGAGGTGGAAAACTTCAACCACAAAGAGTTGACCCAGCTCTGGTTTTATGTCAATTCTTTCTTTCTCTCTTTTGGTAATGCCTGTCCCCTGGTTGGCTTGCCTTGGATAAATAAATATATGCAAAAACAATGCTTTTATTTCCCATAACCATCACTTACTTACAGAGATAAAATTCAAAATATTACTTTAATAATTGCACAGGAGAGATGGTCAACAATAATAAAACAAATTTAAACTGGGCAAAAGCTGTAATAGGCAATGGACAGAATGATGCACTGAAGGGCAAGAAATGCCTTGGGGTGGGACAGGAAACAGTGAACTAAGAAACCACAAACCCAGAAACAGTCAGAGTTGATATAGTTTACATTTAAACAAAATGAATATCTCAAAATAAAATATTTTCATCCCCCCTCACCAGTAAAGCATGGGCTCAGAATTTACCTAAGGGCCAATTATCCTACATTTTGGGAGAAAGTAGGCGAGGAACAGGACACCCTATTCCCCCATGCAGTGTACATAACAACCCATACAATATACCACAGCTGGATTGACATGGGATCTGAAACTAAAGATGATGCAGATTACGGTATGAAGTCTGCATCAAAATTGACCTCCTATAGGCAAACAAGTTATGTGTGATATGCATGCAATATAAAACTTAGCAAAGACTTTGTTCATATCATTCAACTTGCTACTAACTATTTTCCCTTGAAAGATGATCAAGGAGGAGCTCTGAGATGGACTCACCAGCTTCAGTGAGATCAAACAATTCAAATTTCAGTGATAAACCTGATGCCCAACCTGGCACAGGTAAGGCACTAGCCATAATCAACCCGCTCCCTAAGGTAAAAAAACCTCATGAAAATCCTGCACACAGCGGTGTTCCACCTCCCTGATGGGGGTACTCTAAAGGTGTTCCACATAATACTGGAAATCACATTGCCAATTTGCAACCACTGCAGCACCTTGAGGCGCAAGTTACATGCATGCCCTGTAAAGGAGGGCCTAATGACCCTGGCTTCTATAGCACTGCTATGTAAAAAGACAACAGAGACTTTGCAAAAATCATTGACACCAATCACGCCTTCCTCTGGGGGGAGGATGGACAGTATTATCATAGACCCAGTTTTGCAAAAGTGTAAAAGATGACACAGAAGGCCCACAAACATGCCATGGCCATGTGTCATGGAATGACAGAAGAAGTTTAGACCAGCCTGCCAGTTGGGATGTGTGAGCATCCAAAAAGCAAGCCAGAATTCCAGAGGCATTGCCGACCATATGACTTGATATGGAGCCGGGAAATAGGTTACCATGAAATTGTGGCGGAAGGTCAGGGTTAGGAGTATCCTGATGGCAAAGCATACTGAATAGACTTCAGACCCAGGGGTTCTAGTAACAGGGGTGGAAACTACTGGGATAGTTTCTGAAAGATCTTTAGTTGTTAAGACCATTTTGTTGGGGGTGGTAGAGAGGTGAATTTTCTCTTGTAGTTGGCGAACATAGGGCCATAAAATCCCTGTATATTGCTGCCAAAAGGTCATGAGAACAGGGTTGTAGAGCCAAAAATTTTAAAACTTTTGTTGAGCCCAATTGGCAATGGAGAGAACCATGGTAACCAAGAGAATTGGTAAGGCCCACCCAAATGTGGAGCGGCGGATCACCAGGGAAATGCCATATGGAATGTGGTCAAAAGGAAGGAGATAAAAATTTGGGGTTTTAATAAAATTCTATTTAGGAAATAAAGTAAGAAAAAAGACCAACAATCTTCTCAGTGCCTTGCAACTGATTAAATAGTGGTCAATTGGGTAGAGATAAGGCGTGGTTGGGATCCACAAATTCAGCCTAACTGGCAAATTGGTTGATAGTGGGGGGGTTTATTCTTTGGGAACTGACATCGCAAAATTTAGTGGTGGGCCGAGTCTCTGTCAGTTTGACCTCAAATGTCTGGACCAGGGGTTGATTATGTTTCTGATGGTTAGCATGATGGCGTTTAGCTTGACGAGTGACAGGAATCCCCCAAGGCCATCCCATATAAGGATGTTTCATTTTGTTGGGAACAGGTTTGGGATGGCCAACCTGCCCGCGCTCAGTCATTTAACCATTTGTTTGGTCAATAGTAGCCCATCAGGAACAATGCCCAAATTACTATCTGAGGACTTCAAACTCTTGTCAATGGTGCCCGATATTTGTTCAACTGATTTAGGGGTCAAATTGGAACCATCAGGCAATCTGGCTGATATCTCATTCTTCATACTTTTACAGTCATTTAAATTTTGGCCATCAGCCCGATTGCCGCCCAAATTAGATCTGACCAATTTCCGTTTGATGAGTTTGGCACAGATTTCACTAATTCCCCACAACTGTTCTGCCAAGGTGAGTGAGGAAATTGGAGGTGGGATCCAAAGCAGACAGGCTTTCACCCATCGCTCGTCAACTATGTGGGCAAGATCGCCCTGGGTGATGAGGGGTACTGCCATCCTCTTTGGTGTTTTCTTATTTTGAATGGAAAGATAGCTCGATCAAGAGCCAAAGGACGCTCCCTGAGACTTACATTACCCTTTCCTTTTTCCAGAGGGATGGCCCCCCCACTGGGAAACTGCACCAGAGCCACATTCTTATGCACTTTGGGTAACTTGATAGCCATAATCATCGCGGCCTTCTGAAGTGGGTGGGGAGCCTTGGGGTGGGATTTGTGGAAAGTGTCAACCAGGTCCATACAATTTGCGCAATCGCGCGCCTTGACCCAACTGTTTTTGTAAGCTGGATATCCTTTCCAGGCCCTAAGATATTGAACTGATAATCACAACTTCTGAGATGCCAGGATGGCCTCCACTTCAGCTTCCTCCTCGTTATTGATGATGATTGGTTCTGGGTCCATGGAAATTACACCTTAAAGGGTGACAGCTGAGATACATGGAAAACTGGGTGTTGCTTCCAATGCGCGGGAAACTTCAACTGGAACGCCCCATTACCCAATACCTCCTCCACTAAGTGGGGACCTGAAAGCTTGCTGGAGAATTTGCAGGAAGGGGTTTGGATTTGTAAATGGTGAGTATCGAGCATGATGTAAGAACCCACCATAAAGTTATGACCCAGAAGGCACTTGCAATCCGCGAATCACTTATAGTTGTTGATGGCTTTAGTGAGGTGTTCCCGCACTAAAACTTGGGTGATCAAAATGGGCAGCATGATCCGCGGCAGCTTGCACTTCTGGTTGCAAGCATGCTCCGACTAAGAATGATGGGTTATAACCCAACGTTGCTTCATATGGTGAAAAACCCGTGGAAGCGTGAGTCCCATTATTGTATGTGAATTGGGCAAGAGGCAGGTCATTGGCCCAGGTATCCTGCACTGCTACAGCATAACAATGCAGGTACTGTTTGAGAACTTGGTTAACCTGCTCAGTCTGGCCGTTGGACTGGGGGTGATATGCCATGGATTGACAGGGGGTTATCTTAAGGATCAACAAGAGTTCACTCCAAAACTGGGCGGTAAACTGAGTACCCCTGTCACTAACAATTTCCTGGGGAAGACTGAACATTGAAAACACATGTTGAATGAATAGACGCGCCGTTTCTTCTAACGTAATTGCAGAAGTACAAGGGATAAACAGGGAAAATTTGGTAAAGTGATCTACCACTACCATTACCGCTGTGAAACCATTAGAGCAGGGGAGGTCGACATTAAAATCTACAGACACCGAGGTCCATGGACCTTCCACCTGTTGTAAAGGGTGCAGAAGACCATTTTTTCTGGAATGGTCTGACTTGGCCCTAGCACAAATAACACAATTGGCAATCCAAGCCGGAACCTCTTTGGTCAATCCTGCCCAATTAAAGGTTCAAAAGATCAAAACAATGCATTTCATGTTACTGGGGTGTCCAACCGTGGGGGGATCATGGTGTGCATGGAATACATTCAGGCAGAAGGAGGGGGAACCCAAATATGAGAATAAAAGTAAATGAGACCTTCTTCTAAAGAATATAGGGAGTGTTTGGGACTCAAATGAGTCAAGTGTTCAATCAACTCCACGCCCTCAGGGCAGGAGTTTGTCTGGCTAACACCTGGGCCAATAATGTATTGTCGGGTGACAATGCAGCAGAGTAACAATGGAGGGAGCAATTGACAGAATTTGAGTGGCAGAAATCATGGTAACGAGATCCTCTTCCTCAGGTTCCAAGGGACAGTGAGTGGGACTTTGGCTTAGGAAATTGGGAAGGACATTTAGTGCACCTTTGACAAATTCATATTTAAAGTTAAAACTGTACAGGTCCCAATAGGTTCAGTCTTGCCAGTGTGCCAATTTTTGGGGTTTGTATAAATACAAGAGAGATTGGTGATCTGTGCAAACCGTTAACTCATGACAAGCACCCTGCAACAGGTACCACCAATGAGTTAATGCCCATGCAACAGCAGCCAGTTCCTTGTCATAAATGGCCCAGGACTGCTCCATAGTGGTGAATTTTTGGGAGAAATAAGCAGCCAGATGTTTGAGACCATCATGGTCCTGAAGCAGCACCGCGCCCACAGCTACTGACAAAGCATCACATGCAATGATATATGGTTTGGTGGGACCAGCATGTTTCAAAATGGGAGGAGACACAAATACTTCCTTAATCGATTCAAACACCTGCTGGCATTTGGGGGTCCAACAAAACGGTATGTTTTTCCCTGTGAGGGGATGGAGCGGGGCGGCCAACTGGGAAAGTGCTGGAGAAAATTTCTTTAAGAAAATGATAGTACCCAAGAAACTTTAAAGCTGCTTCTGTGTAGTTGGGGTTGGCCATTCTCAGATTGCATCTAATTTGTTGGGGGGATGGCGACACCTTCTTTAAGTACCAAGTTTCTGAGAAGTGTAACCCCTTCCTTGTAAAACTCGCACTTGGAAGCTTTGAGGAACAAGCCTGCTTTATGCAAAGCAACCACCACTGCTTCTAAGTTGATAGCATGTTGTTTGGGAGTTGGGGAATGGACTAGGATATCATTGATATAAGCAATAGCACAGGAGAACCGGAGATCCCCTAACGCATTGTTGATCATTTGTTGAAATGTAGCGGGAGCATTTTTAGCCCAAAAGGCATTATTCGAAATTGAAAAATGCCTCACCTCGTTCAGATTGCAGTCAGCCATTCTTGTCTTTCCATCACTCGAATCTGATTGAAAGCTTTCACCAGATCCAATTTCAAAAAAAACACAGGATTTGGCAATCGCCTGACTGATTGTCTGTTCTAAGGGAAATGGGTAGGGATCTGTAACTGATATTTTGTTCAGGTGACCATAATCTATGCAAGGACGGAGTGATCCATCCGATTTTCTTGCAAATACAATAGGGGAGGTGATGGGAGAGGTTTCTTTGAACAACCAGCCTTTTTTTAACAGATCGTCCAACCAGGTATTGAGTGCAGCCTCTTCCTCCGCTGTATGAGGATACAATGGGAAGTTGATGTTCACCAATTCCACCGTTGTTCAAAATCCACAATCATACCTGGAATGTTTTGGCAGACGGTTCACTTTTTCCAAATTGAAGATTTCCTGGTATTGCATTAAGCTTTCAGGGAAATTGGCCAGGATGCCCGTGGAGGTAACTAAGGTAGTGATAGAGCTGGTTCCTTGTATTTTTTGAGGGTGTTGATCAAAGGGAACTCTCCCTCTGAATCATCATTGGTAAATGACAATGTATTAGACTCTAAGTGAATCTTCACATGTTATTGACACCACCATCCCACACCTAAGATCACTGGGAATACTAGGTTTGGCATGGCTGAAAACTGATCACAGAAGCTATATTGGTGGATTGAGAAGTGTAACGGCTGGCAAACGACATATGAAAACTGGTAAGCAGATGAGGCCACCATTACTAAGGCACTCACATCCATTTCCAATTTTAATTGTTGTGCCAACTCGATGCTCATAAAGTTCCCCGCTGCTCTGGTATCTATCAGAGCTTCGAAGGATACATGATGAGGACCGACACTGATTCTCATAGGGACAAGAAAATAAGCAGAATTCTGTTTATTTGGAGATTCAGCCAACTTGAGAATGACTGAAGAGATAGCAGGTATGTCAAACCCAGGGTCAGGGTTTTTAGCTGGGGTGAAAATTGGGAGTACAAGTGCAGGAGAAATTGTTTCTTCCATCTGGGATTAAACAGAGTCGTTCATAGTTGACTCCAGAAGCGGCAATTCAGACTTGGGGGTTATGGAGGGGTTGGGATCCACTTCAACAACTACTCTAGCGTCAGGCGCATCGTCTACATCTTTATTAGGAAATCCTATCATAAAGTTTCCCTTCTGATATGGGGAAACGTGGCAAGGTAACGCTTTGATAGTATTGCAGTGGCACATATCTGATCCACTGATTCTTGAATGGTAGACCAGGCCACGTGGTGAGTGGAAACTGGATTCAAACTCGCTCTAAAGACTGCCTGAAGCATTTCAGTAGATAGGTCTGACGCGAAAGCCAGCTCACAAAAGGTGGAAATCAGAGAAGTCAAACTAGCGGCTTCAGCCATATTTAGGAGTAGTCTGAGTAAGTGATTTAATTGGGACACATGGGGTTTTAGGGCAGCTGATACAGCAGCCATCAGGGGAATGGGATCTTCAACTTGTGAGTAAGAATATAAAAGACTTCTCACCCAACAGCGGGCATCTCCATCTACAGCGTCCAACAACGTGAGACTTTGTTGGGCATGAGATATTGCCGAAGCATTACTGAGTGCAATTGACATCCTCATTTATACTTCAGTGAGAGCATCGAGAACCTGATTGGCGATCTCTTGGGAGGGGATACTTGATCTATTTCCCCAGTCAGAGGAAGTACGAGAAGATGCAGTCTGCACTTCTTGGGTGGCTTGAAGAAAGTTTCCCAAAAATAGAGTAGATGCTTCTCCCAAAGTCAGAAAGTGACCAAACAAACAACACAAAACTGATTGCACGTTCATCTGGTAGAGGGTAACCACTGCAGCGCCCAATTCAAAAACCAAGGCGGAAATGGCTGGAAGTAATGGTTGGTTGATTATGTCATGGAAATGTCAGAAGAAGTTTAGACCAGCCTGCCAGTCGGGATGCGTGAGCATCCAGAAAGCAAGCCAGAATGCCAGAGGCATTGCCGACCATATGACTTGATATGGAGCTGGGAAATAGGTTACCATGAAATTGTGGCGGAAGGTCAGGGTTGGGAGTATCCTGATGGCAAAGCATACTGAATAGACTTCAGACCCAGGGGTTCTAGTAACAGGGGTGGAAACTAAAGGGATAGTTTCTGCAAGATTCTTGGTTGTTAAGACCATTTTGTTGGGGGTGGTAGAGAGGTGAATTTTCTCTTGTAGTTGGTGGACATAGGGCCATAAGATCCCTGTATATTGCTGCCGGAAGGTCATGAGAACAGGGTTGTAGAGCCAAAAATTTTAAAACTTGGTGAGCCCAATT
The DNA here is from genome assembly GCA_022478985.1 of Massospora cicadina. Classification (NCBI taxonomy): domain Eukaryota; kingdom Fungi; phylum Entomophthoromycota; class Entomophthoromycetes; order Entomophthorales; family Entomophthoraceae; genus Massospora; species Massospora cicadina. Next base: position 16,095 of record JAKSZP010001622.1, on the reverse strand, counting down.
GTCAATGGAGAGAACCATGGTAACCAAGAGAATTGGTAAAACCCACCCAAATGTGGAGCGGCGGATCACCAGGGAAATGCCATATGGAATGTGGTCAAAAGGAAGGAGATAAAAATTTGGGGTTTTAATAAATTTTATTTGGGAAATAAAGTAAGAAAATCAACCAACAATCTTCTCAGTGCCTTGCAACTGATTAAATAGTGGTCAATTGGGTAGTGATAAGGCGTGGTCAGGATCCACAAATTTGGCCTAACCGGCGAATTGGTTGATAGTGGGGGGTTTATTCTTTGGGAACCAACATTGCAAAATTTGACGGCAGGCCGAGTCTCTGTCAGTTTGACCTCAAATGTCTGGACCAGGGGTCAATTATGTTTCTGACAGTTAGCACAATGGCATTTAGCCTGATGAGTGACAGGAATCCCCCAAGGCCATCCCATATAGGGATGGGACCATTTGGTTGGGAACAGGTTCAGGACGGCCAACCCACCCACGCTCAGTCATTTAACCATTTGTTTGGTCAATAGTAGCTCATCAGGCACAATGCCTAAATTACTATCAGAGGACTTCGAACTCTCATCAATGACACCCGATATTTGTTCTACTGATTTAGGGGTCAAATTGGAACCATCAGGCAATCCAGCTGATATTTCATTTTTCATACTTTTACAGTCATTCAAATTTTGGCCATCAGCCCGATTGCCGCCCAAATTAGATCTGACCACTTTCAGTTTGATGATCTCAGCACAGATTTCACTAATTCCCCGCAACAGTTCTGCCAAGGTGAGTGAGGGAATTGGGGGTGGGATCCAAAGTGGATGGGCTGTCACCCATCACTTGTCAACTACGTGGGCGAGATCGCCCTGGGTGATGAGGGGCACCACCATCCTCTTTGGTGTTTTCTTATTTGGGAACAGAAAGATAGCTTGATCAAGAGCTAAAGGACACTCCCCAAGACTTACACCATGGCAATGTTGCTTACAACCTTCTTTATTACCCCTGGTCAAGTACAGGAAGACATAAAAGAAATCACTTGAGCCAAACAAACTGGTCAGGTAACTCAGGGAAAAACAATTCTTATAAATTTGATGGAAACCCCAAATGGCACCAAAAACCTGAATTTAGTCAGACAATTTTGACACACTATTAGCGCACATGCAGGAAAACATACCATGAAACCTAAAAACTTTGGATAACAATGAGTACACGACCACTGATCAACATGAGACACAGGCGGAAGCAACCAACTTAAACTCAATTAATGGTAAGACCTTCATAAAGCAAAGTAAAAGGGTCCATGCACCTGTGCAGGTTAGAATGGTTCCATCACCCAGTGCCAATACTGAAAATGGTGCAAAGGGATAGGGCTGGATGGCCCTAGCAACTGCTCCTGAGGTTCTGTGAGCACCTCAGTATTTAGAGATGCTAAACATTGTGGAAGTAAGGGCTCATACATCCTAAACCAAAAATCTGGACTTCCTGAAGAATCTACTTGTAGACATATTGGCCATCCAATAAACCCATTGTCTACAGGCAGAAGAAGGATTCTGGTCTGCCAGGTTCTCACTATCCCAATTGGTATGGACATCTCATTATGAGGTGGTTGTCCATAATCACAACAATTTAAAAATAATGAATTCTGACACCTATCTGCATGGCTGCGTCCTGAAGCAATAACCTTATACAGGATGAAATAATCTCAATAGCAGGCATCTATGCACTGTGCACACCATTTAAGAGGAAGCAATTCATTGAAACTATCCCAACACAAGACCTCCCCCCGGACACAATTTTGATGGGCATCTTTAACTGATGGGCTGACCCAGCATGGACTGATGGCCTAAGCTTAGGGGGTACTTAGGGAACATTGAACCCTGCACAATGAAGGCATCCTTCATCCTATATAATACTTCCCTCCTGGGGCACCACTCCTCTCCAATATGACTCACCCCAATGTACACAAGAGAAAGCTCATTTCATTGAGCTTCATCAACTTCATCCTCACACCAAATTCCCACTGTTTGACCCTTATTAATTTCTCAACCAAAAAAATTAATTTCTCCAACCACTGACTCGTTTATAGCAGTTTTTTTATTAACCCACACTCTTTCAAAGGCGTCAACCTGGAGGAAGATGCACCCAGACAACATAAAATTACCCTAGCTATCCAACTGGGTTGAAAATGAGACCACTAACCCCAAATTTGCAACTCTATTAATATTGGACTCATCACAACTTAGGCAGATTTTAAAATTGGATTAATCAACAAACCTCACCATCTCGCCTCATTTAAGTACAACGCCAACCTTGCCACAATCAAGCAAACCCTGGCAGAAGTGGACCATCTTGAGCTCAACACCTTGAAGACAGTTATAGACCCAAATGGTGGCTTAAGTGGGTAAAAAATATCTGCCCATCTAAATGCCCTCATCTTTGAACACCAGTATAGAATTAAGGCTAAAACAAGATAATAGCATAAAAGATGGAGAAACCTGCTCTATTTACTTCTTCCGCCAATTCCATTCTCACGGCAACCAGACTGCCTATACACAGGTCTTTAAAGAGGACAGAACTGTGGCAACTGACCCAGTTGAGGTCAAAGTGGAAGTACACTGTTACTACACAACACTATATTGTGACACCCCAACTGACCTCCAAAAAATAAAAAATACACAGCACCAGTATTCAAAGTACACCACCAGATAATAATCTGATTAATTAATCACAAAGGAGGAGCTTTGGGACAGTCTGTGGTACACCGCATAGGAAATTCCCAGGGCCTGATGGGATATACTACAAATTTTATAAAAAAGTATTTCAAGCAAATTGCCCTCTCCTCCTGGTATCAATAAACCAGTGCTTAATGTAAAACCGCCTTCAACCAGTAGTACAGGATGCCTATGTCAAACCCTGTTTATATATTTTAAAAACAGGGCCTTTCCAACTGGTGTTCAATTGCATTATCAAGTACAGACACGAAATTTGTTTACTAAAGTTTTAGCTAACATACTGTGTGAATCAGCTTCCAAAGTCCTGTCCACAAACCAGTTTGGATTCATACTAATAATATCTGTTTGGACCAATATACACTCCATATCATACATCTGCTGGTCTTAAGCAACCGGTGCTCTGATATTCCTAGACCAGGAAAAGGCATATGACCACGTCAGTTGGCCATACCTGAAGGAATGCTTGAAAGCCTTCAGGCTCCCACCCAGATTCATATACTGGGCAATGCTTCTAACAGAGTCAGCCTCCATGGCTGTCTGTAGCCTGGGCTTTCTGACTGACAAAATCACACTGCGCAGAGGGCTCAAGCAAGTAGATCCCCTCAACAGATTGCTGTACAACCTAAGCATAGATACACCCCTATGCATTTCTGACTTACATCGTTCAGGCATCACTGCACAAGACCAACCAGCAGTCAAGATACTGAACTTTATGGATGACTGCATGTCTGGAATAGCTAATAATGAAGATTCTTGTCATTTAGAGCACACCCTGGAGGAGCACTTCAATGTGAGTAATGCATCATTAAATAAAAAGAAGATGGAAATCATCCTTTTAGGCAAGTACACAAATAACTGGACTACAGTATCCATGCCACTTAGATCCTTACAAAGAAACAACCCACTCATACTGACCTTCACATCACCTCCATTGGCCAACCATGTCCGCCACCTTGGGATTTAGCTGGGAACAGGGTGGTATGCCAATGAGACAATTGAGAGCAACCTACTACATTGGATGTCCAACCGCATCGCTTCCCTTAAGGGAAGATCTCCATGACTAACAGGGTGAGTAAAAGTTGCCAATTCACTCATCCTCTTGATGCTATGGTTCCCTGCCCATGCAATCTCCTTCTCACCTACATTCATATCCTCAGTTCATGCACCTATTCAGGGATGGCTGTGGCCTGGGTCCAGGCCATCCGTACGTTTGGAAACACTCTTTGGCCCACACTCCAACTGAGGCATGGGCCTAATAAGCTTTAAAGACCACACCAACCGCATATTGGGCACTTGTATAGAGGAAGTTCTAGCCCCAGACCTCCCACAACAACACTGGTCTAAAAGTGGCGAGGGCCAACTTTGCACAGGTGATCAAACTATCAGACTACACACATGTCCATCCTGCTCACATACCTTTCAAACCATCCTACAAGGCAGTGGGCCTCACATGGAACCCCCCCTTACTTCAAACGCCTCCTCTGCACCATTTGGCACATAGGGTGGACTGTCACTCTCATAGGCACCAGTCAGGGAGGGGGAAAGTCCAGAGCTACTTCACGCTAAGAAAACAGACAACCACCCCCAGAGGGATACAAACGTGGCCCCATTTATTTTTGATAATTGACTACCTAGATGCAATAGACATCCTCTATGACCTCACAACACAGAAGGCAATATAGAGGCTAATACATCATCTGCTCCTCCAGCCAAGGGTAAGAGCACCTGGCGTTGCCTCAGAAGAACCTACAAGACAGTGTATCATTCCAACTCTCTTCATTCATCTTGCACAGTGTGCAGAGGGGATGGCACCCTACACCACTGCCTTGAAGTATACCCCCATCTAGAGCCATATGGCAGGAAGTTGCACATCTGTTAAAAACCCACAACAACCAGGATCTGTCAAACTCCAGAAGCCTCCTTGCACTCTAACTTGAATCCTTGATACCACCCACACTTCACTCCCTAATAGTTTCCATTGCACTGTGGACAATCCACGCTGTAGCACTGGATGCCTTTGAGAAACCGTGTTGACCATCTATGGAACAATCATCAGATTTCACTACACTTACTGGAACACTTTCATGATTGGCTATATGGATACATGAGGCTGAAGCAACAAAATCGTGTTTATGGTTACCAGTCTGGTTTCTGCATATGGACCCCTTCCTTCACACCTTCTCCATAATAGGGGAAGCTCCCTCAGAGTAGGGCATCTGACCCCCCTACCCCTGGTGGTATCAGCTGGCAACAGGGTTAGCTCATCTACTCTGATGTGTTTAAATCTCTCTATACGCCACCTATACCTATCCCATTACATATAGTTCATATTGGTATTGTCCATCCCCCTGGTCAGCTTGCCTCAGTCAAATAAATAGAATAAAGTTCTTAGCACCTTTACCTATGACTTCCACTACTTTTAAGGGCTTTTTTACTGTCAAATTGTGGTTAAAACCTATTGCAATGACCTGATTTAGTCTAAGGTTCTGGTTTTACCCTCCAGTTAGACGTGAAACCAGCACTTACGCCACAACCTATTTTGGTAAGTCTGCCACATCTTATTTTGCTGATTTTTACCATGTTTTTTATCCAAATCACTTAATTCTAAGAGGCTTCTCTCCCTGATGATCTGTGTCAGCTTTATATGAGGTTGAATTCAATAATATATATGGAAACACGCTGGAGAAAGCTGAGACGTTGCTTCCTGATGCTTGGACACTTTGCCCTCTTTTGGCATCTTCTACCTAGTGCGCTACCTTTGGCAGCCTCCTGTGCTTTATTTTCTTGATAATCGGTGCATAAATAATAGGCAGACCTTTATCATAAATGGGTGGGAGGTACAATAGTGGGGTGCAAATTGATAATTGAAGTTGCCCCCCAATTAATTTCTCGGTGTAGCCTTACCAAAAAATGACCATGGCTATATTAGAATTGTGCATTTGTTTTTGTTTTTAAGAGCCTGTGGCAACGTGGACTATAGATTTTAATTTGCTGCCTAGCATGGATGTTTTCTTGGGTTTTTTAATCAATCCTTAAAATTTTACCACCTTTAGCTCATTATTAAGCTCAGTTTATATGCTTAAGTTTTATCAGACTGAGACTAAAATCCTAAAATTTAACACTTGTACTTTAAAATATAAAATCTTATAGATTGATAAAGCCTACTTTTGGCTTTTCTTTCAAAAAGCTAAAATCTAAGGAAATTTTGTGCCTGAAGCTGTATTAATGGAAGCTGGGGATGGTCTTCAGGTTAGCTAGATTCTTTAAAAATCTGGAGAGAGGTGATGGTGTAGCAATTTCACTTCTTCAGGGTCCAGTTTTATGCACTATCCTGGGTTATGATACCAATCTGTAACTGCAGAGAATAGGGTAAATTTGTTGAGATGAATGACAACCTTTATTTTTAAAAGCTTTTAATAATTATAGGATATGTATGGGCCATGTGATGGATGGGGAACTCAAATATCCTTTCTGTTTAGGATCTTTACTTCTCACCCATTATGAGGGTCAAGCCATGACCTTACTCTTGGATTGGCTTTGGGATTGCTGACCACCCATTGTACTAGGGAGTAGATGGTATCTGATAACATCAAGATGGAGTCTCATCTCATGACAATTCCCAAACCACTTTTATTAATTCTTTCTGGTTAAAGGCAAGGGCTCTTTTGTTGATAACCTATTCAATTCTGGAATGATTGAACCCACTGGAGGAAGATTGACCATTTTATTGGCCTGATCCTGAGTTGATTTGGCCCATTTTGGAGTATGAACGCTGAACCCTGCCATGTTTAAAAAATAGAACCATGTCATCTAGCATATAAGGGAAGCCTGTTAGGTAAAATTTAAAGTAGAAATGGGATAAATTAAACTACTTTAACCATGATATGCACTACAAAGGGTAAACCCAAACTTACAGCTCCTCATATAGGGGCTTGTAATGGGTTTAGTAAAATTGCATCTTGCATGAACACCTTGACTCAAGTTTAGAGAATAAATATGTAATGATGGGAAGGATGCCTGAGCCTAAGATATTGACAGAGGGCTTCTGAGGTATATTAGATAGGCCACCAGATTGAGATCCTCCAACTGACAACGCAGCTAGTTTACATGGGGGCCCACAGCTGGAGGCTGGACACCCAAATTTTGCCTCTATTTCAACCTACAATCCTTTGCCTTCTCCAAACTTCAAGTGCCTCTCAAGCCCTGCACTTGCCAATACAGGTATAGATTCAATAGCACCAATTTTTACACTGGAAGCTAGGGTGCCTGCATTGACCCTTATAATCCATTGACCTGACTACTTTACTAACCAGGGCAAACCCATCTGTAGTGGTGTTTGGCCTAAGATCAAAGTTAACCTTCACAATCCCCAAGGTGAAACTATCCTAAAGGCCAACGCATCACTCAAAATAGTTATTCAAGTATCAGTTCTACCAAAGGCCATCTAAACCAGAGTGCCAAGGTTTCAATCTAAATCCAATCATCAGCCGTGACCAACGGATTCCATATTAGATGCTTAAGCCCCAAGGTTACAACTTTTTTAAGGATTTGGGGTAGTCTGTGTCACAACAGCAGTTCACATGGCACAATGATCACCCCAAGTTCTCAGCTAACTGATTGAGGATACCCCCTAAGCTTAAGTACTACTCGACCCAGTGATGGTACAAAAATCAACTGGCTTGATTGAAGTTATGGGTTAAGGGATAGATCAGATCAAGACAAGCGGGTGTAAAGTTAATTTAATTTTTATATCTACAACTTACGCCATCAGCTTGTGATTTCTAAAAGTTCAAAGTGCCGTTTAGCGTAGCAAGTTTGAAGCTACCGATAGTTTCGTTAGGGTGCTGGGTTATCTAGAATAAAACCTTTAGAACCAAAAGAACGATGGGCTGTAAGATAGGTTACGCAGCCTTAGGCGAATTAGTGACTGTATCCCAAGCAAAAATAGGGATGCGTGGAAAGAGTAGCTTGTGCCGTTTGGGGGCATGGCTGGGTTCATGAGGCGCTCGCCTGAGAGGGTAGGGGAGTTTCGGAGTACGTCTCAAGTGAATAAATTTGAACCACCCTGCAACCGTCGACGCTCGGTGGATTTGGGTCGAAAGATATCTGCAAGTTAAAGGTATGAAAGGACCAATTTACCTTGAACCGGTACAGACAGGAGCGCTTCGAGAAGTAAACCATCAGGTTGTGGACTTCTCGCATCCACACCGCATGCAGAGGGGCGGAGAGCGTACGGCGAGCCAGGATCTCAGAAACAAGCCGGTAAGCGTTAAACCTTGAAACGGAGCAGTGCAGCTTGAGATACTGGCTGCGATCTTTTGCGGCGAAAAGGGTGGGGTCGATGAAATTGCCCTGGACGAGGTTGTTTTTGAAGCGATCGAGACTCCCACCGCAAAGCGTCAAAGCCAAGGCATGCTTCCACTGGGAAGGGGACAGGACCACGCGGTGGCGCACCCCATCTAGGGTCTCGAAGGTGGCGTGCACCCGGTTGCCCACCCATCTCCACTCCGTGAACTTTCCGCTGGCCTCCATCGCACCGGCCGTACTCGATGGTGGGATTCCAGACTGGGTGTGGTCTACGGCATCTTCTAAGAGCTTGTCTATGGCAGGCTGGTGGCTATAGTGGTTGGTAAACGCATGGGAGGGGCGCTTACTCGTCAAGGTAGGAGCGCAAAGCTGCGTGTTGGGACTCAAAGGCCGCCCCGGACCGGACGATACTGTTATACCCAAAATCGAGCGATTGGATGCCAAACTTTTCAAAGTAGCTTCCAACCTTGAAGTTTTCCAGCCCCACAACGCATCCCACCTTCAGCTTTCCGAAGGCGTCCTTCTGGGCGGGGGGCGGGCGGACGACGAGGAGGCGGGCAGAAGTGTCAACAAAGACAACACCGTTCAGCGCAGCACCTTGCCTTCCGTTAGGCCCCACATAGACAGTCTGGTTTACCGAGGTAGCCAACTACTACGTCAACTTCGATTGTGGTGGGGAGACTGGCCAAATGAGCTACTAAAACTGGTTGGCGGCAGGGCAAGCTCGGTTGGTTTGGTGAAGGCTTCCAAGTGGTGGCATTGCATGACACAAGCTCAACCGTTGCCGCCTCTTTCTGGCTAGAGCCTGGGGCCAAGCTGAAAAACTACCGATAAGCGATTTTCTAAGTTGGGTACCTGGTAACGCTTCCCCTCCTCCAAGCTCTGGTACTGCGGTAGACGAGCTCGCCAGATTGTCAGTACAGCCTCGCGCTCGCCACCCTCAGAAAGTCGGACCGAGAAGAAGGGGTGACCTATTCAGGTAAGATGAGTTGGATGTCTATTACTTCAGAATCTGACAGCGGGTTGGATTCTCTAAAAGCAAGCTCCTCCTCGTAAGTGCGGACAAAATTCCCCTCTGCCGTTTTGGTGAGAAACTTGAGCGGGTATTTACGCACCACGTTGGCCTCGATAATGGGAATCCGCCCGCCATCCAGGTGAAGGTTTGAAGGTGCGCACGGGGTAAAAGGGAGCTGGGCGGGCTCCCAGTTTGATGTCCCAGCGCGCCCGCCTCACGCCGTTGCTGGAAAGCAGAAGCTTAACCTGATGCGGGCTCTCCAGAACGGGCATCGGTCCAGGTGACCGAAGCTGCCAAGTGAGCGGGAACCATCTGATTCAGCTTACCACCGCGCCACAGATTGAAAGCTTCTGCCCGACGTAAATCCTGCGGGCTGTTAAAGCTCGCCGGAGAGGAGCATCGATGGCGCACTCAATTTCGTACCAGCCGTCGGTGATAAAAAGGCTCCCTTGCGCCACCCGTGACACCGCGGCGACAAAATAGTGGTGGGGGGCCAAGCTCTGCTCGACGATCGCCTTGATAACTGAACTGCGCCCCATCTGCGTCTCGGTTTGAAAGCGGTGGGTGAGCTGCTTGCGCACTTGCGCCACGTTCCAGCGGCTTTGGCAGACGCTGTAATTTCTGACGAGGCACGCCAACTTCCAGACGATCTGGGCGTAGTGGTTGCTGGTCCAGGTGGCGTCGGCCCCTTTAGCCAACATTTCGGCTTTGGCTTCTTTGAGCCCCCAACCTGAGTTGTCAAATCTATACTGCGACGCGGTCTCGAGCGTAATGGTTGCCAAAGCCAAGCCAGATTTTCCTGGGAGATGCCCACACATCTCTTGCAAAGAAGTAAGCAGGCACTTGGTTGGCCTATCACCCAAACCCAAAATACTTTGCCCACCATTTCGGTTCGAATTCGACGTCTTCGCACGAGTAACGTTCGTAGTGGAGGAGCAAGTTTCGGATGTGACCGGCTTACCACCCATCAGCCGTTTAAAGGGAGCGCAAAACTGGTTGGGTTGTGGGTGGCCCCTTGATACGCTGACGACCGAGGCGGGCTTGGTCGGCATATCACGGGGCACGCCAATCGGCTTTAAAAACCCCGCATTCGAAACTATCGAATCTTCTACTGGTGCAAAGTGATGAGTATCAATGTTCAGTATCGTACTTGAATCCAACTTTTGCCTTTTAGTTCGCTGCGCCTAAACAAGGATCAATATATCGCAGTAGACTTAATCAGATTACCATGCCCTCGAATGCTTTGGAGTTTTCGATATCAGAAAGGCTGCTGGTACTGTGACGCAAGATTCGGCTTTGAGAAGGTGAGTGGGTATGGTTCGCTTTAGTATACAACTTAGGATCTTGAAGCGAGCCGGATTCTAAAAGCATCTAGCCTTTGTACGAAAAAATGTTATGCTACCATTAAAACCCTCGCAACGGCCTTTAGAAATCTCCGCACCCTTCAGATGCGTCCAAGCTCTCTTTTCAGGCGGGTTAAAAGGCTTCAAATCCTCGGGCTTCAAGCCGTCGCTACTAGCCTCGTTCGCCCTCAAACCCGTGTCACCCACCATCGAAGCGCCAGCGGCAGTTTGAAACTGAAACCGCTGCCGGCCCTTAACTCTCCCCATGAGGATCTTTTCAAGGTCATCCTCAACGGAATTCAACAGGCTCGAGTTCTGAAATACTTCCCCTGAGTCTCCAACAAATCTCCCGGAGAAACTAAAACCATCAAGTAACCCATCGGTCGGTAGGAGTGTATCAGGCTCGCGACCTTTGGAAGCTTCAACTGACTTGGCGGTTGTGATGGAGGGCTCGCCGCCCGGAATCTCAACCGAACCGGAAACCTCTTCAGGTAACGAAACCAAACTATCTTCCAATATTCTGTTTGGAACGTAAGTGCCGTCCACCCCACTCAAACTATTGACCTCCATAACGGGTTCAGCCGAAATTTCAGCTAAACCGTCTAAATAAACTCCATGAAGCCATGACCGATAACCTAGCGAAGGCACGGATGTATGAAATTTACCTATATAAGCCGATGATTCTAAACCAAGCAGGTTTAAATGGTCGGTACCAGTAACGTTATCAGTGGGTGAGCTCATCGCCACAAAAAGGTTGAGGTTCAATCTATCAACCACGGTTTCAACTCACTCGAGCTTAGTATTAATCGCTTTGCAATTTTGGCTTAAATTTACCATCCAATAGCTTGGTGTCAGATGGTTAGAAGGTGAGAGTTTATCCATTTCCTGAAACTGACCCTATCTAGCTTGATTTTAACCCCGATAATTATTATAACCACAGTTTATTTTATTTATTCGAGGCAAGCCGACCAGGGGACGGACATTGCCGAAATATTATAACCACAGTTTAAATCCATTTAAAACTTATCTTCAATCACATCCAACTTTTAATTTAAAAATATATAAAGAGAAGCTGCTGGGATGAACAAGTTTCAAACCAGTGACCGAAATTTGTAATGATTTATGCAATTTTATTTTAGCATTTTTAGCATTATTTTTACATAACTTTAAAGGTAATTTTTAAAATAATTGTAGATTTTTGTTTCAGCATCATTCTGTGTCAACATTTCAGCTAGCAGTTCAGTTGAGATACTGATCTATATATATAATAAATATAAAGAAATAATTTAAAAAACTTGCTTTTCTTAAAGTGAGAGTATAAAAAGTTAAAAAAATATAAGGTAAAAAAAGAAAAATCAAATAAAAAGTTGTACTAAAAAGTAAAAAAGTATTCTTTGCCAAATAATTATATCACTAAATTTTTCAAGTACAACTGCAAGAAAAGCAAGGTGTGCACATTTATATACAAATTATATATACAATCTACATTCATTATATTATATATTATATCATAACTATATATGTATGCTATAATTTTGGTGGTATAGCAAAGATATGCCAAGGGATTTTGCACAGGGTTAGGCCCACTGAGCAGTAGGACTGATGATATGAAGATTGTCATCCCCAAAATAATGCAATAAACTTCCAATAAATATGGAGCAGTTGCTTAATGATGATTCTTTATTTAATCTAATACTTTCAGCAGATCCTTCCTAGTCTGCTCACTCTCCTTCTAACAACCTCCCCTCCTTCAATCATCTCATCTCACTTATATCTCAGAAACTTCAGATGATACCATTTTCTCAGCTTAGTTATTTGTTCTGCCATATCTCATTGGTTCCAGCAGCATTCATCAATTATTAATTCATGATTGCCTAGTTCAAGGTGATTTACCAATTATCTGTCATGTATCAATATTTTCTAACCACCTACTCACTATATCTTTGGTGGAATTCCTTCTATACTCTAAGGTCAACTTTGCTCATCAACTCAGATACTTGGTAATACTCATATAGGCCTAACCACCTACTCACTATACCTTTGGTGGAATTCCTTCTATACTCTAAGGTCAACTTTGCTCATCAACTCAGATACTTGGTAATACTCATATAGGCCTAACCACAACAGTTAACAATGATCCACTATAGATTATTTTTGGCTTATTTTCCAATTATATAGATTTTGTCCAGTCATAAAGATTTCTTGAATTTACCCCCCCTTTGACTGGATGATAAGCTATATGATACTTCTTCAATCAACCTGATGCAGCCCACCATGCACCAATGACCACAAGCTCATAACTTTAACTTCTTTTTCTGATTATAGCTTGATGCAGACCTGACTGACCCAGGTCATATCCCACTCCCCTAGTTCCCCTCTTTCCTCCAGCTGATGAAAGAGAGACTGAAGTGGATGCCATGACCCTACTGGCCCAGGAGGAGCTCCTTTCTGAATTCATCAGCCACCTGTCTGCCTTGTATGCCCCTTTTGAGGATATATTGACCCAATTGCACTGGGGAGTGGAGTGGAGCTGAGGCCCTTTGTTTAATAAGGCAGCCCAGCTCCTGGTAGATGGCTTCAGCCATCTAGAGCTCCCACCTCCCACTATCTCATCCTGTAGTACTATCAGTATGACAGATGATTTTCTTTATGCAGAGGGTGGTAGCCAGCTAGTCAGGGTCCTTTCCCATGCTCCTACTCACTTACAGTCCCTAAGGGTGCACTTTCAAATCAACCAATTGAATCACATGTGATCTGGGGTTGCCACAGTGTTTACCAGCCTAAGTATCAATGACCTATCCCAATACTTCCCCATCATAGCACTTCTGAGCAACATGATCTTCTTTTATCCCATGGGTGAGTTAGGGTCAGATATGGAGCAGCACCAGGTAGCCCTTGAGTGGGCCCATCAAGCAGTATTTAAAGTGGCCTCTCCTTTCCTGGTTGTCTATCCCAGCATAGAAGACTTCCTTGTGGATTACCTGGTGCTGAGCATGACCTTTTTCCCCTGAGCCAAGACTCAACTTCTTATGCACCAGCCTTTACAACTCTGGCCCCCTCTTCTCAGCTACACGCTGATCTCTTGAGAGTATCAGTGCATGTGGTTGCAGGCTTTGCTCCTAGTGGGGCAAGAGCAGGTTCATTTTGATCTCAAGCAGCCAGCTGAGCTATCGCCACCTCACCTGTTACCCTAAGTCACCAGTCCATCCTCCACCTCCAGTTCCACCACCCTGTCCTCCCTTTTGTTACCTGATGTGATGGCCCTGGAGCAGACTCTAAACCCTCACAACCAATACAGCAGCCTCTGCCCCCACCACCAACCTGAGAAGGGTCCAGAAAATCCATGCCACTACCAAAGTGACAAAAAAGAAATGTGGGTCCCACCAATCAAAGTGCAAGGCTCACCATAAGAAGCCAAGAAAGAGTGGGAAGAAGTGGACAGAACAGCAGAAGATTTGAGCGATGAAACTAATAAACATAGCTTACTTATCCTCATGAAGATGATAGCAGTTTTTTCCTCTATTTTATAGATAAGCTCTATTGTTGTTTATATGCCTGAAGGAACTTTGCATGCACTCAGTTAATAATCCAACCACCTGCAGGGTCCTTGATAGTATAGGCATCAACACCTGTTTTTTCTATTATTTCCTCTCTTTTATGGATAAACTCTATTGTTCTTTATATGCCTGAAGAAACTTTGCATGCACTCAGTTAATAATCCAACCACCTGTAGGGACCTTGATAGTATAGGCATCAACACCTGTTTTTTCTATTATCGCAAAAGGGCCAATCCAGATAAAAGCTTATTTATGCTTCTTCCCAAACCTATGCTGATCTTGGAATAGAACCATATCCCATCCTTGAACTGAGATACCCGCTATGCCATACCTGATTGGAAGCCTGGTTTTTGATCTTCTTGGCCAAGCTGAATGAGTATGCTTCAGTTTGTAACTTAATTGACTTATTTGTTATGGTGGTCAGGTAGCAGTGAGGATCCATATCACCAGTTCTTCCATGCAGGCATAGAGCAGCGCAGGTAGAGTGAGGTGCCATCCATATAGTAACTGGAAAGAGCTTTTCCATGTTGTTAAATGGTAGCTAATATTGTAGGTGAACATAGCAGTAGACAGGAGGGTACTCCAGTTGGAGGGTCTATCCATTACCAGCTTCCAGAGTATATTTACCAGCATACTGTTGACCAGTTTGGCCATTCTTTTAGATTCAGAGTGATATGGGGTTGTTAGAACCCTGCAGATGGCCATCATTTTGTTGAGCTTGGTGTTGAGTAATTGACCAGACCTAATCATCAGATATTCAATAGGGACATAATAATGCTAGCATTCTTAAAACTTATTATAGATCATATCAGATATCAGCAATTATGGATCAGGTATATTCTAAGCTTATGCAAAGCTTAGGATCTGCAGCCTAGTGATTTCACCTAATAATATTTTACTATGATGACATGGGCGCAAGGGCTTTTTTTGGTTAAAGCAGACTTAAATTAAGTTTTGACTCAATGACTTGGGCACGTGGGATTTGTTGGTCTATGTCAAAATTAGTTTTTAATTTTGGTCAGGTTTTTGATCAAATTAATTACTAATTAGTGGTACAAATCACCTTGGTATGTGCTGCCAATTACATGTGAAAGAGAATTGGTTCAGCTATTTGAAGACGCATTTGAAATGCCATATTGAGAATGATGACAGTGTTTACTCTGACCCTGAGGATGAGCATAATACCCTGAGTCAAAGTATTTGTAGACGTTCTTACAAACTTTTTATGTGGTCAAGTGCCATTGAAAATGAGATTTCATGGGTAGATGTGGTGAAAATTGAACCCTATAAATAACCCTCAAGTTGTTGCTAATAAATACATTAAACTACTACGACTTGTTTATAATTTAACTTATAAATTTTTTTGCGTTTAGTACTTTACTTTGTATTAGTTAGTATTTACTTGGGATCATTAAGATCAGGGCGGCATGCCATCATCCAGTAAGATTACAGGGTATATGATTTGAGTACTACCAAGGAGTTATATCTTAACTTATAGTCACTGTCTGATCTATTGTCCCCATACAATAGATGTCCAAAACTTTACCCTACCATTAGAGAAGAACCAGCCATCAGAATAAAGCCAAAATTCAACAAGTGGCACTTATGGCTGGGACTGCAGATGGTGACCATGCTGAGCAGGGGAGCAATCCCAATCAATTATTAAGAACCATCACTGGGCCCAATGGGAATACTGAAATTACTGTGTCCCAGATTAATTGGGATGCAAAACCCATTATCACCTATCCTGATGAACCCATTTCACCTGAAGAGCGGGAACGCCTTGAGCAGCAGTTGTTAAGAGGGTATCAAATAGGACAAGGGCCCATGGACAATAGTAGCAATCCTTTTTACTGCCAATGACAGCAAGATGTGTTGTGGATGAGATATCTTGCTCATCATCAATTAAGTGTAGCTCAGATCCAAAAAAATCTAATTGGGATAGAGAATATTGCCTAATACTTAATTAAATTTTTACATCCCACCTCTAGAAATTCTCAGATGACAATTGCCCGCCATCATGCAGCCATTACTGAGTTGGTGAACTCTTGCAACCTCAGCCAGGCAGGCCAAATTTTAAATGCGCAATTTGAAGCCAACTTTGCTGAGGTCCATTCTAGTTTGGAGGCAAATTACAACATAGTCAC
>JAKSZP010001621.1:0-109634 GCA_022478985.1 Massospora cicadina | reverse complement strand
AAGGCTATAAATTATTTGTGTCAAGTCTGGCTATTTTTAAACATTTGCTTTGGAGATGATATGTCAATTAAATGGATACATCCTCAAATATATATATTATCTAATCATATAAGATATAGCGTTATTGACTGTGCTCTGCTATAGAACTACCTTTTAAGATATAATATCAAATATCTTTATCTATTTTATTTTACCAACATAACTGCCAGAATTCTGGAGCTTGTTATATATATAAAAAGAGCAATTAGAAGAGAACACTATGATATTTATCTGATGTGCAATTAAGCTTTATAAGGAAAGACTTATCAGATGAATCTAAAAGCTTTATTGTGCTAAATCTACCAGAAATTTTATCAGCTTTTGACGTGAATACTTTTTTAAATTTGCTTCCATATTTAAAGGCAATTCAGAAAACTGATGATAACAAATCAGAATACAGTATGGTGTTTCAGCTACATATCTATCAACTACATCCAAAATTTAATTACACCACTTGATAGCTAAAGAATCAAAATGCGTTTATATATATAGATTAGGTAGCATTTTAGTTGTGGCAGTTTAGGGAAATCATCTTATAAATAAATAATTATAAATGCATTTTTCAACACCTACTCCTAGTATTTACAATCTCAGATAAACTTGACAAAATATTCTATGAAATATATATATATAATTGTTCAGTTTACTTGATTAGTCCAATGTTTCAGGTATAAGGTTGGCATTTTTTACTTATAGTTTTTATTTATCTAGTTGATATTATCAGTCAATTAAATGTAAACTTTCAGATACCTAACTATATTACCTCATTTTATTTATTTAGTTTATTTAATTGGTCAATATATACTAAATTTACTGATTGCCATCTACAATAAATCATTTTAGATCTAGTTGATTTAATTGGTCAATCTATGCTAAATTTACTGATAACTATCTACAATAATTCATTTTAGATCTAGTTAATTTAATTGGTCAATTTATACTAAATTTACTGATCACCATCTACGTTAATTCATTTTAGATCTAGCTGATTTAATTGGTCAATCTATACTAAATTTAATAATAGTCATTTACAATAATTCTTAGTTCTAGTTGGTTTTATTGGTCAACCTATGTAAAAACAATCCACACCCATAATAATTTAGACTCATCATTTATGATCTCATACTTTGAACTTACCCACCAGCCATAGGACATATATCATGTCAAAAATTAAAATAAATAATGTAATGTTGGCCTATACTCATCAAAAAACCAAATCAAAATATAGAGATCACATACGGTTGGAAAGGGCTTCTCAAGAGCAAACCAGTGATACTCATAAAACACCATATGACAGAGTGAAGCGGTGCTGGAGCATAAAAGGATGAAGGCTTTCAAGCGGATCAATGATGGTGCCAGTACATCTGCAGCTGGGGCAGCTGAGCCTATAAAAGTGGATGATATAATCGCTTCTATATCAATGCTGGACTTTCTAGACATCAATTGTGTGTGATCACCGATTATGAAGACACATTGGGCAGCAGCTAGTGCATGTTTCACTACCACATTTGTCAACAATCCATTCAGATATAAGTGTGATGTGTGTAACCATCTATGGTTTCTGCGCTCAATGAAGCCACCAAAGGAAAAACACTTACCACTGCTTAGTAATACTTTCCCAGAAGAGGCAGTGGCTGATTTTATACTGTGCAGTACGTGTAGGAAATCACTAGACTTGGACAAAGTGCCCACGTTATCACATTCAAATGGATTTGTGTATCCACCTAAGCAACATGAGTTGCCCACATTAGATCCAATCAGTGAACGTCTAGTAACAATGCATCTGCCATTCATACAGATATGTTGGTTGCGTTACATTGGCAGCTACGGCATTCTCAAACAAGTCATTAATGTACCATCAATGTGGACACAATGGTGCAACAGCTACTGCATCAATTGGACAATGATCAGACGTTCAATGTCAACATCAAGAAGAACATGATACATAAATCTACGTATCTGAGCGGTGTGGTCAAAAGTCAGTGGTAAAAGCTTGGTTACTATTCTTACTTGGTCAACCATTGTATAAGCATTACAAGATCACAGTAAACTGGGATTTGTTTAATGCTAACATAGTAACTAGTTGTGTGGCAGCCAACGCTGCTGGTGATGATCCAATCAAGTATCTACAATGTGACAGCGGTGCACCGGAGTCAGAGGATCAACTTGCAAGGTAGCACACTATGCTATGGAATGAGGAAAATTGTCTTGACATTGCTCTGGGCCAGCATTCAACACCGCTGAACATTATTTACGACGTGTATACCAAAGAACTATCATTCCCTACAATATACTATGTTATTGGCAGGTAGTTCAACTTGGATGTGCGTGTTACCCCATTCAGGATTGCAACAAGCGAGACACAAAGAAGTGATTGCCACGGTGTCACTCCCAAGCACATTTTGTACATGGTCAAGAAAATTATGCAGCTGCATGTCATTGAAGTAATATACAGTATGTTCTGATTCATATGACAGACTGCTTATCATTTGAAAAATTCTGGAAGATTGTACGTTCCTCAATGAGTATATAGATAAGACCCTTGCATTTCTCAAATCTTTACCAAATTCTGTGCAGTATTGGATGGATCTCAAAAAGGATCTTTTTGCAATGATACACCAGCTGGGCAAGCCGTCAATGTTCCTTACACTGAGTTCCAACAAAATACATTGGCCAAATCTTCTCAAGATAATGCATGAGTTGAGTGATGCATTTACCAATGTAAGCATAACCAATCCACTAGTAGATTTGACTCAATCCATGTGCAGTCACTTGGTCAACAAAGATCCCATTACATGTTGCATCTATTTCAATAAATTGGTAGACTGTGTGATGTCGTTGCTACAAGCCAAGGGTAAGATGAATCCTTTTGGCAAGTATTGTGTTGTGGAATTCTTTCAACAAATTGAATTTCAACACTGTGGAAGTCCGCATGTGCATATCCTTTTGTGGCTCAATTGTGATTATCACGAGCACATATCTGAAAGTATGTCTAATACCATTAAACTGGTCACCAATCTGTGTTCTGTTAGTTGTGATGACTTTCTGGGTGATCAGTACAACAATCAAATTCACCAACATACATTTACTTGTACCAAACGAGGTGAAACAACATGCCACTTCAATATACCAAACTGGCCCATGAGAGAGACATGAGTGCTACTGCCAATGTCAAAAGATAATGATTGTTGCAGCAGTTTCCAACTAAAGGCAGCTAAACTGTGCAAGTTACTAGAGGAAAAACATTATGGAACACTTGGTAAGTTTTATATTGACAACAATATAAAGAAGGCACAGTACTTGGATATAATACATTCTATGTTATGTCAGCCAACGTTGATGTTTAAACGCAACTTCACAGAGATTTATACCAAAACTTTCCATGGATTTCACAAACTTTGGGCTCTAATAGCAACTTGCAGCTCATACTTGAAGAGTACAGATGTGCAGCTTATGTAGTTGAGTATGTTAATAAGTCAAATTGAGGCATTGGCCATCTACATCATGAGCTAATGAAGCTACATGATGAATACCCATAGAAAGAATATCTACAGTTGTTGAAACGAATCAGATTAAAGTTACTCAACATGGTTGAGATGTCATCACAAGAGGCTGCCTGGTACTTTCTTTGGCAAAAAATGAGTATAGCCAGTGTTGACGCTGTTTATATTCCTACTGTTTGACTACATGAGAGACAGAAGGTTTTCAAGAGTAAGGACATGATGGACAGAGAACGGTTAGATGAGAACAGCACCAACATCTGGACCAAAACAATGAATTAGCATTATGAGGATAGGCCATGGAGTTAGAGTTGATATGCTTGGCTGACTTTGTCACTTGGTATATGGCTGTTGGTAACAAAAATAGAAAATGTCAAGGCGACAACAATAATGAAGAGTACAGTGAAGATGATGAGGTTGACACAGAGGACGTTAATGCACTTTCAGTCGCATATCATAAAAGAGACCGTTGTAGGGTTATATGGTACAAATTATTTAAGACTGATGATATTGTGAACCACAGATGAGAGATGGTCACGCTATATCTACCGTTTCACTTTTAGGAAGTTGACATAGATTTCCGTAATGCATCTATGGAGACTTACAATGCTAGAGAGGCTGAGACCATGGAGAATCGCAAAAAATACAAATTGAGCACTGATATCAAATATGTGGTCAAGGAACTGCAGCAGATATGCAAACAGTTTGATGATAAATATCCATTGAGTGCCTTCAATCAGCGCGAGAAGTTTGTGAAAAGTATAGTACAGCAAGGTGGCGTAGAGAATTCAGATGATTTTGATGCTGCAACTATAGTGACATCTGTGTCTGCAGTTCACCAGCAATCGAATGCAAAGGCCAAAGCTGACTTCTATTGCATGATGCATAGCACTAACTCCAGTCAATGAGAGATACTTCTGGAGGCAATACAATGCTTACACACACAACTTAGAACCAATTCAGGTTTTCTTCACTGGCCCTGCCAGTAGCGGTAAGACCTAAGTGCTGTAATTTGCAATGAAAATATACAATCTTTATGGTGAAACACAACTACTTGACCAACGCGTTTGTAGCGTGTACCTCCACCAGCAAAGCTGCCATCAATATCAAAGGCATAACTGTGCATTCTTCTTCCAAAATTACACAATTGAATCAGACTGGCACAATGTCATGAGAGATTCTGCAAAATTACAGAAATATGTTATCAGTGTAAAATGCATAATAATTGGTGAGGTTAGCATGATCAGATCAGATGTGTTACACAAGATCAACTTATGTCTGCAGGAGATCACCAGTGCATATGATCAAACATTTGGCAGCATGAATGTTTTTTTCTATGGCGACTTTTGCCAACTGCCACCAGTTAACGCTACACCCATTTATCGAGCCCCATGCAACATGATCAGTGGTGCTGCGCTCTGGAAATCGTTAAACTACTATACACTACAGCAGGTAATGCGGCAAAGCGATGCTACATTCTCTGCTATACTTACTAAAGTTGGCAATGGAGAGCGACTTGATGTTGATGAAATTAAACTCATTGAGCCACAATTCATAGCCTAACAGTGGTGCAATATAAACTTGATCGGCGTTATGCATTTGTATCATCAAAATCACATATGGACTCATACAACAGCAGTGCTATTGTGACAGAGACATACAGCGTCACCAATGACACTTTGATTGGCTACAAGAATCACACTGATACTGCTACAGCCTGGCAAAAGCTTCACATAATGAGTGTTGTCAAGTTGGGTGGACTGCCTTATAAGATCCTGCTTGCAGTGGGTTACCCTTACATGATTATGACTAACATTGATGTTGAGGATGGCATAGTGAATGGTGCAATTGGTGTGTTAGAATATAGATCTGCTCAGTGAAGATGAGCACTTTGCAGAGTTAGAGTGTAAGTCTCAGGGAGTGTCCTTTGGCTCTCAATTGAGCTATCTTTCCATTCCCAAGTAAGAAAACACCGAAGAGGATGGCGGTACCCCTCATCACCCAGGGCGATCTTGCCCATGTAGGTGACAAGTGATGGGTGACAGCTCGCCCACTTCGGATCCCACCCCCAATTTCCTCACTCACCTCGGCAGAACTGCTGTGGGGAATCAGTGAAATCTGTGCCAAGATTATTGAACTGAAATTTGTCAGATCTAATTTGGGTGGCAATTGGGCTGATGACTGGAATTCGAATGGCTGTAAAAGCATGAAGAATGAAATATCAGCCAGATCGCCTGACAGTTCCAATTTGAACCCAAAATCAGCAGAACAAATATTGGGCGCCATCAACTAGAGTTTGAAACCCTCCAATAGTAATTCAGGCGTTGCGCCTGATAAGCCTCTATTGACTGAACAATTGGTTAATTGACTGAGTGCAGGCAGGTTGTCCATCCCAAACCCGTTCCCAACCAAATGGTCCCATCCCTATATTGGATGGCCTTGGGGGATTCCCATCGCTCATTGAGCCAAACGCCATCATGCTAACCATTGGAAACATAATTGACCCCTGGTCCAGATGTTTGAGGTCAAACTGACAGAGACTTGGCCCACCACCAGATTTTGCGATGACAGTTCCCAAAGAATAAACCCCCCCTCTACCATCCAATTCACCAGTTAGGCCAAATTTGTGGATCCCGACCATGCTTTCACCAATTGACCACTATTTAATCAGTTGCAAGGCACTGAGAAGATTGTTGGTTGATTTTCTTACTTTCCTTTTCCAATAAAATTTTACCAAAAGAAATTTTTATCTGTTATTTTTCCCCTTTTACTGCATCCCTGATGGCACTTCTCTGGTGGTCCATCACCCCACATTTCAGGTGGACATTACCAATTCTTTTGGTCACCACAGCTCCCTCTGTTGCCAATTAGATCCGGTGAGTAATCCTTACCTTGCTGTTATGCTACCACTGTGTTGTATCACACTTCTCAGCTCCATATCAAGTTGCACGGCCAGCAATGCCCCTGGCATTCCAGCTTGCCTTTTGGGTGCTCAAGCATCCTGACTGGCAGGCTGGTCTAAACTTCTTCTGCCATTTCCATGACATAATAGACCAACTATTACTTCCAGCCATTTCCACCTTGATTCTTGAATTGGGCGCCGCAGTGGTTACCCTCTCAACTAGGAATGACTCTGTTCAAAACCAGACAGAAGAAACGATTTCTCCCACACTGGTACTCTCAATTTTCACCCCAGCTAAAAACCCTGACCCTGGGTTCAACATACCCGCTATCTCTTCAGTCGTTCCTGAGCCAGTCAAATCTCCAAATAAACAGAATTGTGCTTACTTTCTTGTCCCTTTGAGAATCAGTATCAGTCCTCATCATGTATCCTTCAAAGCTCTGGTGGATACCGGAGCAGTGAGAAACTTCATGAGCGTCGAGTTGGCACAAAAGTTAAAATTGGAAATGGATATGGGCGCCTCAGTAATGGTGGCTTCTTCTGCTTACCAGTCTTTGTATAACGTTTGCCGTCCGTTACACTTCTCAATCCACCAATATAACTTCTGCGATCAGTTTTCAGCTATGCCAAACCTGGTATTCCCGGTGATCTTGGGTGTGGGATGGTGGCGTCAACAACATGTGAAGATTCACTTAGAGTCTAATACTTTGTCATTTACCAATGATGATTCAGAGGGAGAGTTCCCTTTAATTGACACCCTCAAGAAAAACCAAGGAACCAGCTCTATCACCACCCTAGTCACTTCCGCGGGCATTCTGGCTGAGTTTCCCAAAAATTTAATGCCATATCGCAGAATTTTTGACATGTAAAAAGTGGATCGTCTGCTGAAACATACAAGTTACAATTGTGGATTTTGGACAACCGTGGAATTGGTGAACATCAACTGTCCGTTGTATCCTCACACCGTGGAGGAAGAGGCTGCTCTCAATACCTGGTTGGACAATATGTTAAAAAAAGGCTGGCTGTTCAAAAGAAACATCCCCCGTCACTTCCCCTATTGTTTTGCAAGAAAATTGGATGGATCGCTCCACCCTTGTGTAGATTATGGTCACCTGAACAAAATCACAGTTACAGACCACTACCCATTGCCCCTGGAGCAGACAATCAGTCAGGCAATTGCCAAATCCCGGGTGTTCTCAAAACTTGACCTGGTGAACGCTTTCAATCAGATTTGAGTAATGGAAGGACAAGAATGGCTGACCGCAATCTGAATGAGGCGAAGCATTTTTCAATTTCGCGTAATGCCCTTTGGGCTGAAAAATGCACCCGCTACGTTTCAACAAATGATTGACAATGCATTAGGGGATCTCCAGTTTTCCTGCGCTATTGCTTATATTGATGATATCCTAGTCCATTCCCCAACTCCTGAGCAACATGCTATCAACTTGGAAGCAGTGGTGGTTGCTTTGCATAAAGCAGGCCTGTTCCTCAAAGCTTCCAAATGTGAGTTTTACATGGAAGAGGTCACATTTCTTGGAAACTTGGTACTTAAAGAAGGGGTCGCCATCCCCCCCAACAAATTAGATGCAATCCGAGAATGGCCAACCCCAACCACACAGAAGCAGCTTCGAAGTTTCTTGGGAACTATCATTTTCCTAAAGAAATTTTCCCCCCACACTTTCCCAGTTGGCTGCCCCTCTCCACCCTCTCACAGGGAAAAATGTACCATTTTGTTGGACCCCCAAATGCCAGCAGGCGTTCAAATCGATTAAAGAAGTGTTCATGTCTCCTCCCATTTTGAAACATGCTGATCCCACCAAACTGTATATTGTTGCATGTGATGCTTCATTGGTAGCTGTGGGCGTGGTGCTGCTTCAGGACCACAATGGTCTTGAACATCCAGTCACTTATTTCTCCCAAAAATTCACTGCTACAGAGCAGTCCTGGGCCATCTATGACAAGAAACTGGCCGCTGTTGCATAGGCATTAACTCATTGGTGGTACCTGTTGCAAGGTGCTCATCATGAGTTAATGGTTTGCACAGATCACCAAGCTCTTTTGTATTTTGCAAACCCAAAAAATTGGCACACCGGCAAGCCCAAACCTATCAGGACCTGTGCAGTTTTAACTTCAAATATGAATTTGTCAAGGGTGCGCTAAATGTCCTTCCCAATTTCCTAAGCTGTAGTCCTGCTCACTGCCCCTCGGAGCCTGAGGAAGAGGATCTCGTTACCATGATCCCTGCCACTCAAATCCTATTGATTGCTCCCTCCGTTGTTTCCTCCACTGCACTGTCACCCAATGATCCATTATTGGCCCAGGTGCTAGCTGGTCAAATGGCCTGTCCTGAGGGCGTGGAGTTGATTAAACACTTGACTCACTTGAGCCTCAAACACTCCCTATATTCTTTAGAAGAAGGTCTCATCTCACTTTCATTCTCATGTTTGGGTGCCTCCTCCTTCCGCCTGAACGTATTCCGCACACACCATGATCCCCCACAGCCAGACACCCTGGTAACAAGAAATGCATCGACCTGATCAAGCAAACCTTTAATTGGGCAGGACTGACCAATGAGGTTCTGACTTGGATCACCGATTGTGTTACTTGTGCTAGGGCCAAGTCAGATCAGTCAGGAAAAAATGGCCTCCTGCACCCTTTACAACAGGCGGAAGGTCCATGGACCTCGGTGTCTATGGATTTCATTGTCAAACTTCCCTACTCCAATGGTTTCACAGCAGTAATGGTGGTGGTAGATTGCTTCACCAAATTTTCCTTATTCATTCCTTGTACTTCTGTGATTAAGTTGGAAGAAACAGCACATCTATTCATTCACCATGTGTTTTCGATGTTTGGCCTCCCCCAGGAAATTATTAGTGACAGGGGTACCCAGTTTACCGCCCAGTTTTGGAGTGAACTCTTGTTGATCCTTAAGATAACCCCCTGTCAATCCAAAGTGTATCATCCCCAGTCTGACAGCCAGACTGAGCAGGGTAACCAAGTTTTCAAACAGTACCTGCATTGTTATGTGGTAGCAGCGCAAGATACCTGGACTGATGACCTGCCTCTTGCCCAATTCACATATAATAATGGGACTCACGCTTCCATGGGTTTCTCACCATATGAAAGCAATGTTGGGTTATAACCCATCATTCTCAGTCGGGACATGCTTGCGACCAGAGATGCAAGCTGCTGTGTATCATGCTGACCATATTCAATTGACCCAAGCTTTAGTGCGGGAACACCTTACTAAAGCCATCAACAACTATAAGCAATTCGCGGATTGTAAGCGCCTTCTGGGTCATGACTTTAAGGTGGGTTCTTACATCATGCTTGATAACTGCCATTTGCAAATCCAAACCCCTTCCTGTAAATTCGCCAGCAAGCGTTCAGGTCCCCACTTAGTGGAGGAGGTATTGGGTAATGGGGCGTTTCAATTGAAGCTTCCCATATATTGGAAACAACACCCAGTTTTCCATGTATCCCAGCTGTCACCCTTCAAGGGTGTGATTCCCATGGACCCAGAACCAATTTCATCAACAATGAGGAGGAAGCTGAAGTGGAGGCTATCCTGGAATCTTGGAAGTTATGATGATCAGTCCAATACCTTGTGGCCTGGAAAGGATATCCCACTTATGAAAACAGTTGGGTCAAGGCGCACGATTGCATGAATTGTATGGACCTGGTTGACACTTTCCACACATCCCACCCCAAGGCTCCCCACCCACTGCAGAAGGCTGCAACAATTATAGCTATCAAGTTACCCAAAGCGCATAAGAACGTGGCTGGTGCAGTTTTCCAGTGGGGGGGCCATCCCTTTGGGAAAAGGAAAGGGTAATGTAAGTCTCAGGGAGTGTCCTTTGGCTCTCAATCAAGCTATCTTTCCATTCCCAAGTAAGAAAACACCAAAGAGGATAGTGGTACCCCTCATCACCCAGGGTGATCTTGCCCCCATAGTTGATGAGCAATGGGTGACAGCTCGCCCACTTCAGATCCCACCCCCAATTTCCTCACTCACCTTGGCAGAACTGTTGCGGGAAATCAGTGAAATCTGTGCCAAGATTATTGAACTGAAATCTGTCAGATCTAATTTGGGTGGCAATTGAGCTGATGGCTGGAATTTGAATGGCTGTAAAAGCATGAAGAATGAAATATCAGCCAGATTGCCTGACAGTTCTGATTTGACCCTAAAATCAGCAGAACAAATATTGGGTGCCATCAACTAGAGTTCAAAAAACCCTCCAATAGTAATTCAGGCGTTGCGCCCGATGGGCCTCTATTGACTGAACAGGTGGTTAATCAACTGAGCATGGGTGGGTTGTCCATCCCAAACCTGTTCCCAACCAAATGGTCTCATCCCTATATTGGATGGCCTTGGGGGATTCCCATCGCTCATTGAGCCAAACGCCATCATGCTAACTGTTAGAAACATAATTGACCCCTGGTCCAGATGTTTGAGGTCAAACTGACAGAGACTCAGCCCACCACCAGATTTTGCGATGACAGTTCCCAAAGAATAAACCCCCCTCTACTATCCAATTCACCAGTTAGGCCAAATTTGTGGATCCTGACCATGCTTTCACCAATTGACCACTATTTAATTAGTTGCAAGGCACTGAGAAGATTGTTGGTTGATTTTCTTACTTTCCTTTCCCAATAATCTTACCAAAAGAAACTTTTATCTGTTATTTTTCCCCTTTTACTGCATCCCTGATGGCACTTCTCTGGTGGTCCATCACCCCACATTCAAGTGGACATTACCAATTCTTTTGGTCACCACAGCTCCCTCTGTTGCCAATTTGATCCAGTGAGTAATCCTTACCTTGCTGTTATGCTACCACTGTGTTGTATCACACTTCTCAGCTCCATATTAAGTTGCACGGCCAGCAATGCCCCTGGCATTCCAGCTTACCTTTTGGGTGCTCAAGCATCCTGACTGGCAGGCTGGTCTAAACTTCTTCTGCCGTTTCCATGACATAGAGGCACAGAATGAACTATCAACATCTGTGGCCACATACAAACAGCGACTAAGACTATGGATTGAATTCCCACTCAAGATGATAGGCCAGTGATGTTGACATAAAGCTAAGCAACATGTAATCTGCAAGTGTGAGGTTCTTGACTTTAAGTGTACACCAATAACAATGCACAGTGCTAACATACCACTTGGTCCAATGATCAAATGCCACTGAATGCAGTTTCCCATTTGTGCCAGCATGTGCAATCATGATACACAAATCTCAAGGAGGCACTTTTAATCAAATTGTGTATCAATATGACAAATTGCAGCAAAACCAACTAGTTTATGTGGCTTTAATTCATGTCACATCATTAGATGGCCTTTATATTATCAATGCCCAAAATGATTTCAAGTTTTATCATGGATTTGGTCAGGCATCTCCTACAGTTAAAGAGATATGAGATGAGTACCAGCAACTAGCCCAGCATCCTCTGGTGACACTAGTTGCACAAGTAAAAAAAGTTTTGTGATTATGTTCCTGATCAGCGTTGTCTTATACTTATCACCACCATTAATGCACAAAGCTTGGTTGAATACTCAGAAGACATCTCTACCAATTCCATCATCAACCGATATGATTGCTTGGCAATAAGCTAGACGTGGATGGAAGATTTTCAAGCCAGTGCAGGTGCCTGGCTTTGATCTGAGATCATATTGTAACTCTGCTAAGCGCAGATAAATTGCAACTATATTATCAGCGGTGGTATCATCAAGTCGCATAACCAGTGGAGTTGCCATATATCACAACATCAATAGCTTCACTGATTGTAACAGAGTTAACATTGATATTTCCGAGATGAATTTGCAGATCAAAGACCAAAAGGTTGGTGATGTCTGTCTAGTAAATGTAACAGTGAATGGTATCTTCAAATTCATACTCGGGTGTGTGTACATCCATCCAGGCACAGCATTAGCAGAAATTAAGCTCTGTATGTTCCAATCGCTGTTAAAGTATTCTAAAAACATTGTTAAGATTATACCCAAATATGAGTCAGATCTCACTACACCAATCATGATAGTCGGAGACTTTAATGTTAATGTCTCACAAGACCTCTCGTTGCCCAACTTCATGCTCAGCAAGTTTAATTTGTCTTACATCAAAAGTTCTCCAACAACCCTAGGTAATACATGTATTATTTTTTATGTTTACCAGAAATCTCGATGTATCCTGTATGCCATTTGTTTCGTACTTTTCGTATCACAGACCTATCATTAATAAAGTTATAACACAGTACTTATTTGTTTACCTGATTTCTTTCCTGAACCTGACGAAAGGAAAATGTTGCCATCACAAATAAAACATGGGAATCTGAAGGACTTCTTAGTATTCAAAAATGATTATGGCTACATATAATATGCTCAAAGAAAATATTACCCAATATGTATACATATTCATTAGTACACACGGGCGTGCCCACGACACAGCTACACCCCATTTTTTTAGGTAAGATCTCGAGAAAAATATAATAAGTTTATCAATTATCAGATTTACTTGAAAGAGGTTTTTCGATGAAATTGAACTTACATGATACTTCAAATCTAAAAGTCTAAAGTTTAGATTTAGTGGATATCTAATATAATAATTAATTTTTTAGGGAATTAGCTTGCCAACTCAAAAATAGAGTTCATATTTAATGTTGGAAAATACTAACTAAATTTAAACCATTTTCTATTATTAAATCTAAATTTTTACGCTGATGTACCAGTACTATTCATCAGATAACAATATTGGATCTGGAAAAGAGACCTCATGTTCTCACTATTTGAAGCCATTTATAAATTTTATAGCTTTCCAGGGTATCAGATAACTAACCAATGTTCATGTGAACACTCAACCACATGACAAAAGCCACCTTGAATATATCTATTGGTCATTTTATTTCTTATTCTATTTTAAAGTTTTGTATAACTAATATCATACAATGCTCTTTAATATTATCAGATCAAGTATACCTTTTCTTATAATCCCAATTTGGCCTAACTTTAGTTTTTCTATCATTAATGGATTACTTTAGACTCTGGCTCATATATTTTTTATTTTATACAATCAATCAACGTCTTGTTTCCACTTTGAGGAAGGTAGGATTCGTGTGAAATTCAAATTTGAATTTTAGTTAATACTGGATTATATAAATTTTGTTTTTAGCATTCCATGAAACATAGGTTTGAATCGAGAGTTAGACATTATTGTCGCAAAAATTGGTTTTCTACAATAACTTAATTTTTTACCCTACTGCTACCAAACAAAATGAAACCCAAGCGCTGGGTACCTGATATGAGTGTGCAAAATTTCATTAAAATTGGTTCGGCGATTTCTGAGATTAACGCGGACAACCTAGACCTTGGAGTTCTATTTATATAGATTAAAGAGCAAAGCGAGGCCTTAAGTGACCAGAAGCGTGATATGGACGCTAAAAGAAGAAAAATGCAATTAAATCAGGGTAATTGATTAATCAATAGTATCATTTGCGCTTGACTTACGAATAAGATTTTTATTCATACTATTGATCGCTTTCTGGAGTTACTTCCCATCTACAGTCTATGATTACTTCTTAATAGTCTATATATTCATTTTATCTAAACCTTGGTAGTATTTGTTCGTTCCATGCTGTGCCATAAAAACGCTAGATGGTTTCCAGTTATTCCACATCTTATAATATCGCTCTCTTCTATCAAAGTTGGGACGAAGAAGCCTTGAAAACGCTCAACTAAACTAATTATACGTTTATGGTTACTTTCAGAATATCTTCAACTAAACTGAGATTCAGGAAGGTGGGAAATTATCAGTGGGCATCTCCTATATCCCAATGTGGCTCAAATTAAGCTTAAAAAAAGAATATCGAGCTGCAACTATAAGAGAAACTGATTTATAAATTTTGCATTACTATTACTATGCTTTGATTGGAGCCGTAATTCGTCTAGCGAATCGAATGAGCCAGCTTATCATAGAAGAGCTGGGTCTTATATAAAAGGTAAGCTTACTAGATCAGTTTGGGGACAATAGCCTCAAAAGTTTAGTGAGAGTAAGTTGCTGGCGCTTTTTTCAATCCAGCCAAGGTGTACTTTTATTCCTCAGGCTTCTATTGAGAGACGATCACATAAAAACGTGAATACAGAACAGCCCACTAAATCTTCCTTGGTAGGTTAAGGTACAATATTAACAAAGTAAATCATGATTAGAATTTCCTATATCTTTAAAAGTTAAACACTTATGGTTTTGCTCTTAAATAAAACTTGTATAGGGCCACATTTTTAATTCAAAATTATCAGACAAAATGTTAAGCTTGTCTTGAGTGCAAAGCCCGGAAACCCCAACGCAGCATGGAGACAACTAGATGGTATAATAAAATGGTTGATAAAACCCGAATTGAGAATCAAATTTAGTTTAAGCTATCGATTACAGTACAGTAGAGGATGGATTGACACTACCACAACAGAGTTTGAATAACTAAGAGCATAAGTCCTCAGAGCTTGTTGCTCTGGGTGGCTTCGGTGGAGGTGATTGATCAGAGGATACGTTAAAGGCAGCATGCCTAAAAAAGGTTTCTGGATATTCAATAGCTAGGCGAAAGGCATTGCCAACAGTTGGGCCACTCCCAGCTGAGCACAAAGTCACATCCAACATTGGGTTTCCTGAACGAAGCAGGTTAGGGGCCCATACCACAGCTAAATTCTGGGCCGTCATGCGAGTGAAACGCGAGTAGCCCACAAAAGTGTGAAGAGAAAAACAAATGTAATGCAGTAGAAGCTGAGCGGGTGGAGAGAGCTTTGGCACCAACTCTTCAGCAAGGAATCCAACCACCTGCTCATCCTGTTCACCATTTTGCATCATGCGTTCAATCACCCCATACAGTGAAGATATAAAGATAGGCTCGGCCAGCTCTCGGGTAAATACCTTCAGTAAAACTGCCGCAACATGAACACCGTACTTCTCCAAATCGACGCTTTTTTCTATAAAGCTCATGCCAGCAAAGAGGAGTTGGTTACCTTCGTCAAACAGCTTCTTGGCCTCCTTTAGTGGCATCGAGCTAGGCGAGCGCCTAAACACACCCTCTTCCTCCTGGCCTGTTTGAATAAGCTCATAAAAAGTATTCCAGTTACCGTTGGCCAACACGAACTCCATGCATTGAATCACCACCAACGGCAGCCCCTTCTCTCCCTTTTCTCCCATCAGATCCGAGAGTTTGGAGCCAAATATTCGTGGCACCGCCCCGCTGACTGGCCGTTGCCCCATTGAACTGAGCGCAACTTCAACTTCAAACTTGCGGTTGTGCCTAAAGTTAGCGCTTAACCCTTCCATGCCCTACTCAAACACCGCCTCCGGGATGGTCATACTGGAGAGAGGCACGAAGCTGGCAAGCTCCGACAACGTCTTGACCCAGGTGACCTTGCGCGCAAACTTAGGGCTAACTCTTAGAGCAAAACATGGCGCTAATTACCTGATGATCTTGTTCATCATGTCCATAAGCAGCCGCACCCACAACGAAGGATGCACGACATACAAGTTCTTGAGATTCTTCTTGTACTTGCGCCCTAGCCTTCGATAAGCACGAAGTAGCCACGGCCAGCCGGGCCGGTGGATGGTGCCGCCAACAAACATCACACAGGTGTAGTCATTCTCTACAAATTCATCCAGCTTTTGCAGAATCATACTGATCCTTAATTCCAAATCTAAAAGCTTACTCTAGGAGAATGTCGTAGTCCACCCTGGACGGGTGTGGTAAACTCGACGCGCAGAATACAACCACAGGTTTCGACTCGAAGTCAACCCCTATTAGTCACCATTATAAATGATCCAGGGTTAAAAGGAATAGGTTATGCTCAAGTTAATTTAAATAGGGTCATAAATCTTCCCTAAGATTCATCAAAATTCACCATTATCAAGTGGGCTTTCGTAAAACGAAAAAATTTGACAAATAGCTCATAAAGTTAACTAATCAGAAGATCTTGTGAGGCAAACGCTGATAATCCCAACTTATTGGTCTACAAAATAAAGGCTTTTACCCTTTTATCTAATTCTACAGCCTCGTTTAACTAGTAAAAGCCACAAGACTAAAGCAAAGCAAGAGCATCCAGAAAAGTTCTTAGCACTTGTCACACTGCATAACCTCAACCTCAAAAAAACTTACCCGCTTGATAAACGAGCTTTATGGAATTGACAAAATCCGAATCGATGTTCGAACCAACTGGATTCATGATCTGCAGCTTGTTTGATGTATTCAAGTAATAACTAAAGGATCCGAGTTAATGGGTGAGTCTACAGGAAGCGTATTAAAAAGAAGATCAGAGGAAAGAAAAAATTGAGGAAACTTATCGTGAAGGAGACTGGTAAGCTTAGTACGCCTTTAAAAAACATGTATAAAAACTTTTTGAATAGAATAAGCTGATTTTAAAAACAAGGGTTGAAAATTAAACGCATTCCTTGAAGTAAGGTATCCCGAAACAAGGCTAATATACCAAATTGTAGTCGAGCGTAAAAAGTGCCGGTCAAAAACTAACGAAGCCCTGATGAGATAAGAACTATGAAAATATCAACTTTCTACGAAAGCTAGAAACATCAAGCGGCAAACCTCAAATTTAAACTATTCAGTTCCAACTGACCCCAATTTACTCGCTTTAAAAACCAAACTATGCTAAATAACTCGAAACCGCAAACACCGCGAACCAACTCTTAAAAGCCGACCACCTATTCTCACACGGTATAATAGGGCTAAAGAATAAAGTTTAAACGAAAAATAATAAAAGCAAGTTATACATGCTACTAAAACAAAGCTTACTGCAAACCAAACTAAACGAAAAGACCCTAAACTGGCGGTAATCGATTACCGCCCAAGCTCTACGAAAAAGTAACCTCCGCCCTACATTTATCGATGTCTGACGGAAGCGAAGCCACCGATTTTAATCTGATCATCACGTTAACGAGTTAGAACGGTGCCACCACACGTTGATTAACCAAAAGCTAAAAATCTTCCAAATCTTTTTTGTAGGAACAGCCACCGTGAGTGCGCACAATTCTTTGTAAAAGCAAATCCTAAGCCCATAAATTTAACAAGCTGAATATCCACACTTTCTTTATAAGTGAAAATTATTTTTTAAATAATTAAGTGGTAGAAACAGCCACATTGACTACGCACATTTTTTGTAAGAAGCAAATCCTAAGCCCATAAATTTTACAAAAGCTGAATATCCACACTCTCTTTTTTTAGTACCAGATGGAATATCCACACTTTCTTTTTTTTAGTACTAGATGGTCCCAACATATCCACACTTTCTTAATAAGTGAAAAATTAATTTTTAATTAAAGCCAAAGTCAACAATGGCATCACAATTTTATAAAGTGTCCGCTACAATGGCAGGCTAACATGTTTTGGTTAAAGGAGGTTAAATGTAACCATTAAAATTCTGGTCTATAGATATTAAACCAGTCTGTTGAGGACCATATAACAAATCTGGACATCATAAGTAGAAAATCCCTCCAATTGTCAAGAATATGTTTCTGGGTAAGTCTGACCTTGGGAGTTCTGTTGAGAGTAACTCTTATTGTTTCAATGAAGTATCATCCCATGAACCTAAGGCTATGTCTCATAGAGCTTCAGATACCTACAAATCTTTCAAGACCAAGTCACAGGACAATTAGACTTCAGTATTTTTCTTTTATTTCAACTAACCTTGATAGCATTAGTTGATAACCAAAAGATCAAATTTTATATATTGTTGTCATGGAGCATGCTGATAATAATAAGACTGGCCTGAAACTCAGGATGAGGGAACACCCACAGCACCAACCAGAATACCTCTGGTATAGCTATCCATATTGTGGTATGCAAAGAAACTAGGGCAACCAAAAACACCAGCCAGGGAATCCCAAAATTGGAAAACTTACCTGTAAGGCTTGGGGAACATGCCCCGCACCTCAACATTAAGAAATTTCATTTTGCATAAAAAAGAGGTGAAGAAGGTGGCTGTGTAAGGCTTTTCACTATGAGCAAGAAGTCAGGTGGTGCCTACTACCCCTTTTCAGATAGGAAATTCTAATTTTATTTTGGAAAATTTTCTTTACTTGCACCCACCCCAATCCCCCTTCTGCCCAACACTTAGTATATTGAAAAATTAAGCTCCTATGCAGAAAATCCCTAGACTCTATCAAAATGTTAGAATTACCCCATGCAAATCCAACAATTCCGCCATCCATTTTTCTAAAAATCTGAAATTTTAAAAAATCCTGGCAGTTTTATACGTCCCAGATATGAAGCTTCAGTTTTACCAATGAATATTGAAAGTCCTGACCCCAATTTTACCCTCTCTCCCACTATTTTCCAAAGTCCCTTTCTGACATTTTTAGAAATTTACTATTGATTGAGAGCTATAATTTTGAAGATGGAGTGCATCTTGATTTAAGAAAATTTTCAAAAATTTTAAGATAGCTGAATTAGAGGGCAGCTAAAAATGGCATACTCCATCACCTCCCCCAACCTCAGTTCTCATGCCACCTCGCAAATTAGCCTCTCCCACCCTCAATTCACATGGCAACTTGCAAACTGACCCTCTCCCCTCAAGCGTGCACCCTGGAACCCTGAAGCCAGAGAAGATGTCAACCACAGAGCTGGAAGAACCCAAGAACAGTATCACAAGCTATCACCCCCTTTTCTGTATATAAAGGCCAGTGCCCTTAATAGTGAGAGTATTGACCTATTTTGCCTTACTAGCTTCATTTTATTTAAATAAAGATGTTTCCCCTCCCACCAAATTATTTTTATCATATTCAAGATTTTTGAGCATCATGACACCCACTCATGCCATTTAGGTGCAGCCGTTAAGATGGCGCTCCCCTCATCAACTAGAGGGCTTTGGGGCTACCTTGACAGCAGTTTCTTGGCTACTCTGGTAGCTGATTGGAACCTGCCATTGTGCAACCAGAGCCAACTCAGCTCACCAAATCCTAAAAGACTTTCTCCCTTGTGTCCCAGTTGATTTATCCCATGTGCGGTAGATGAGAGGTGGATGATATTATAGCTCCTCAAGGTTTCCCACTTCCCCCTACCTCACTACCCAAGAGTTGGTGCAGCAGATTAGGAAGGGTGTTTGGAGGTAGCAGCAGTAAGAGTCCACTGCTGGTGGGGAAGTGGTGGACATCCCTCTCCCTCAATAATTTTGAACTTCAATAAGGGGGCCATTTTTATAGATATATTGAGGTCTGATAGAATTGAATTATCTTCAGTACACCTGGGTTTGAAACCCTGTCAAGGTGTTTCCCTTCTGCCAGAAAAGGTGGGCAAACTCAATCAGGTCCAAGCATATTAAATCTGTTCAGTACCCAATAGGATCTCCCCTATGTGGTCTGGCTATGGGTGCATCCAGTCACCCACCAAATGAAGTATCACAGATCTACTAAACAAAATCACACTGGGAGTTGTAATTTGATAGCAAAATTAAATTTGAGTCAGCTGGACAGAATGAGATCAATCTGGCATTAAAATACTTAAAATATTGAGCTGCCAGATTCAAATCAGATTATGCTACCCTTAGTCCCTGAACATATATTATTCATTTCCCAGTCTCCCAGGACTTAATATAACTGTCCCCCACAGATACAGTTCTCATTCAGTTTCCTATTGTTTGTTTTAATAAATAAATTTCCGCTCAAAAAATTTTGCAAAATTAAATTTTAGTGTTTAATTACCAGCTGCTGCCCAATAGGTGCCATGTTCCCCAGTATTTGAAATGACTGGGCCATAGTGGCTATAACAACGTTGCTGCCATCTCTCCTTGAATGAGGACTTTATTTTAATAGCCTCCTGGGGCTGTCCCAAATTTAAACGCTGTATGGCGTCAAAATGTATCATTGCTTTTGGATATTCTCTCGCCTTGGTGGGTGAAGTTCCATGACTTCACCACGCATTCATCAACCCATGTTACTAGAGCAACTTTGGGGCTTTTGGTGGTTTAAATAAGAGACTGTGACAGAATCTTTGGATGCTACTGTGGCCATGGCTTGGTTGTTAATAGTATGGTAGTGACGGTGATTATTAGCTATTTTCACACAATCATTTCCCTTCCTTCCAGAATCAGTCATATATGTGCTATGCCTCCAGTATTCTGGTTTACATTATGAGTGTTTACTCACCCTGACTGGAAGGCTAGTCTCAACTTTATTAGCCAGCTCTATGAAAAAGCAGAGTAATAAAGGGTTATTCTAAACCACCAAAAGTTCAAAAATCCCAGTTAATGATCTAAACATAATGGTATGCTGCCTTGTTGATGGAACGTCCCATATGATTACATAAAAAGTTTGCTATGCCTCCGCGGTCACAGACAAACAGCAATTTATCTACTTATTTGATTCAAGCAGACACTCTTAATATTCACAGCACACCAGCTTAGATAATCATATTGTATGTACTTATGTTGACATTAGCTTGTACAATGTACCAGTTTGGGCACTCATGGACAGTAGAGCACCCATCAACATAGTTTCTTCAACGCTAAAGAAGAAACTATTGGCTGTACCTGATATTGCCCATTGCAAAAAATATGGCACCATGGTACCTAAGTCACTACCTCACTAGGAGCATATAGCTCCTTGCCATTGGGGTTTGTTACTAGAGTGTTGTCTTCTCTGTCCATCATTTTACCCCATGGCAATTTTAGTTACTTATTGGTACCTCTTTCATGAGAAATATGGGTTTAAAACCAACATTGAGAATTAAACCTTGGATATAAAAGGAAAACAGGTTTTATTGTATAATACTTATGAATCTTCAATAATAAATGTGAGCTAGTGGGGCATTTACTAAGCGTTCAGTTGACCTCAATGAGGTTGATTTTCTGATACCAGATGAGGCTACAACGTGTGGCCCATACAACCAAATCAACTCTGTTAAATTTACAGTATTTTTGTCAAGTCTGTACCAAATATCAAGCAATAATGTGTATACTGTGCCCTCATGGATGCCAGAGCTGACAGAGATTAAATCTCATTCTTAGTGTAAGTCTATATTTTCACCCTCCCTCAATCATGAATGTTGAGTCTAATAAGGATATCATCCCCATTGAATATTGTAAAGGTTGCCAAAGCACCTTAAGTTTACCTCAGTATATTTAAAATCTAATGGAATTCACTCCATGCTGGATGGAAGTGTACTATTAAGCTGGGTTGCCAAGCCCTTGTCAGAACAAATATTACTTATAAATTCATGATTTGTATGGTAAAATCCTTCTACCATATACCAATCCAAAAAGGATTTCGTTGCTGCTTCTGGTGCTATCTATCCTCACATAAGAGAAATCAAGGTGGCTTTGAAAAACACTTACTCTTACCAGTGCACATCCAAAAACATCAAATAATTGCTTATGTTTATGTGTTTCCTGGCTGAACAGCCTCATCGTCTTAGTTACTATCTAACTCACATTTAATTCTGAACTTGATTTTTGGTCAAGTGGGGGAAATATTGTGATTTGGTCTGGACAACCACTTAATTTTATATCTACTCTTATTTTTTTATTTTTATTTTAGACAAGGTGTTTGATTTTTTGGGCTTTGACGCTAATATCAATCTGTTGAATTAGGTTAAATGATTTCCATGATGCTGATATTAATCATCAGAATTCAATTATTGCAGATCACCTTGCCTCATTGCCCAATTTATTTATATATGTAGCTAGTAATTGATAGATTTGAATTACTATCATTTTGCCCTGAGGTGCAACAAGAATATCTATTGAAATTTAATTTCATCCTATGCCAATGGAAATATCCCCCAAATCAAATACCATTGATATATAAGGCTTTAAATCATCATAACTATAAATCTCTTATTATTATTATATTTTCTTCCATGCCCCAAGCTGTGTAAAAAATTATTAAGGTTTTTATTCCAACATTCTAGACTAATGATTTCTACCATTCCAAATATAATTATTTACTGCTGGGATTTTTCAGTGTAAACTATTATGATGGGAGAGGCAAATTTAGGGGAATTTTTTCACCTAGCTTGTAAAAAAGCTGCATAATAAAAAAAACTTGCCAATAAAATCTTGAGCTTTTTCTTGTAGGACTACTCTCTTCTTACAGTTTCCTTTATTTTTTTACATAAATTAACCAACTTGTGCAGCTTTATATTGATGATTAAGCGCTGATTACAACAATGGTATACTAAGTGGATTCTAAAATCATGGCTAATCTTGCAATGCAATGTCATTCTTTTTAATATCTAAGTGTAACTATGCTATCCTTATACACCAGTTTATCAAATAATGGAGACCAAGACTTCTACTGTTTTTCCTTATAATTGTAATAAAGCGGAAGGTTCTGTCCCAATATAATCTAAAATCTTCCTCAAAATTGGTTTTAATCACAAAAACCTCTTTAAATAGGTAACCATAATTATCCTATAATTTTAATGGGGTAATTTCATGGTGGGGGTGACACCTTTATGGTACTAAGCCTCAGTGGCAAGGAGATATAAGTTTCTAGTGATGTAGTGACTTTGGGCCCTGAGGGGTACATATTTTTACAATGGACAATATTCAATGCAATCCTGAATTTCTTCATTAGCTTAGATGAAACTAATTTGATGGGTGAAAGGTTTTCTACAATCACCTAAAACTTCAGATTATCATGATGGTATCAATTTAGGTACACTTGCAAAATATTTTTCAGAGAAGATAAGTATATGAATATCAAAAGTGTAAGAATAGCTCAGATATATATGTGAGTAGTTATTCTCCTGAGACCACAAAGGCTAGCAAACAGTATCTTTATACTCATGTTAAATTACTTTTAAAAGCGTCCTGACTCTTGGTATCCACAACAGCGAGGAAGTATTTCTTACCATTTAATTCCTTAAAATGGGACATTTGACCTGTCAGTATAAGTAGAATATTGCTTTTCTATTCCTCCAAGGCTTTTCCCATACTGCTTTCCTTTCTATATCACAAAATAAATCTTGGGTTCTTTCATAGGGTAGCTATCTCAATTTTTACCTTTAATACTCAGAGTATTCTGTATTAGTATTTTAAATATGATGGCGCAACTGCAGATGTAATTCACTATTTGGGTCATGGGGTACTCATTATTTAAAACTGGTAACAAAGCCCTATATAATTTCTTATATAGCGCACATGCATGACAGAAAGCAATCTCAGCACCATATTGACTCAGAACTATGACCCATATAACACCTAATCCTTTTAGTAAAAGTGGTTAACAAATGCAAAAACTTTTCATTTTTCTAATAGGTATATGGTAAGAAAGGCGTTTTTCATCTGATCTTAAGCTTGCACCACCAACTTATTGACAATAACTTCTTTTACATTGTCATAAAACATGTTGCCTTCGAAAATCTTTAAAAAAACCAATATTTGACTATTGGGGTCCAACAAATTCATTAAAAATGGCCAATTTGGCCTGTCATCCGCCTTCCTCATAGAATTTTTGAACAGCTTAATAATTGTTTAGATGTTCCCTTTCTTATCAAATTTTGGAAGGTTAGTAGGTTTAGCTTAATGATAACTATCAAGACCTGATTCCCTGTTAAAGTGTGTTGAACCTGGCGAGCAATAATTATTGGAAGCATGGGGTAAAGTTAACTGGAGCAGAGGCCTCAAAGAAAGTGAATGAAGAATTCACTTTAGCAGCGCTAGTATCTTGATATGTGGCTTCTGGCATATTCTTAAGGTTGGAACTACATGAAGTAAGTCTTAAGTAAAAGCCATAAGCAAGTAAAGCGCAAAAAGTCCTCATTTTCTACGGTTTTAGACTTGGGAAGATGGGTATCCTAAGCAGGCAACGATATGTCCAAAGGATGATCCCCAGAATGAACTTGTCTATATTTTGAATTCCATCTTTAGGTTCCTGGTGGATCTGGGTCAACAGGATAGTTAATTAGCAATGCTTTTCCTTAAACCTTTGTTCAGACTGATCACGTTTATGGTTAGAGAACACGAGGAAAGAATTTATTATGGTTTTTACTGATCTTGAGATTGGACTAAGATATGCAAGGATTTAATATACCAGTAGAAGTTAAAGGTGAATTATACTGGTCCTTCTATAAGGTGATATAGGCCGTCAAGGTGGCGGCAATTGTTTTTAGTATTGTTTACTAGTTTGGTAGCTTCATGGCTGTTGGAATAGAGGTAACTTAGGAAAATATTCTAAAGCTTGCCAGAATGGATGGAATGGTAGTGTCTCGCTGAAGCAAAATAGGAGGGAAGGGCTGAGGAGCTTAAGGACAGAATCTAGTAAGCTAGACTAAGATCTTCTATAAGTGACGAGGGAATTATTGTGATAAACTGGTAAATTATTATGCCAAAGTCCAAAGAAGCTACCAAAAAAGCACTAAAAATCTACTAAAAGTAACCAAAGTTAGAGGCAAAAAAGTATCTAAATAAAACTAAAAGGAGCAAATATCTATAGGCTTTGACTTAATCCTACTTCTTTCAGAGCATTGGTGGCCTTCACCGACAAGATCTTCAAATTTATGAACTTGATTAGGTGAGGGATTTTTGGTTTACAGTTCTCTTTTCTGATGACGAAGTTCACAAAAATGGGCTCAAAGCTGTAAACTAGCGGAGAGGTTAAAAGTCAAAAATATGGGGTGAAATAGACTACTTTATTGAGTTAAAAAGGGTCAATATTTATAGGGCGTGTGAGGACAAGGTGACTCAGGGATCTTTGTGGCCCCAATATAATCAGGCTCTTTCACTGCTTTCTGGATCAACCGCCTAGCCAGCACCAACAATGTTATGCATCATCCTTGTGACCGCAGCAGTGGGAGACGCGCCTCTTGAGGTTTGGAGAAAGGGGATGGGATTTCTGAAGGTGTCTTCATTGAATTATGTGTGCGTGATTCTTCCTGATCAAATCTTGTATTGGTGCCTTCAGGGTAAGGTTCCATTTTTGCTGGCTTGAGAGTTTTTACTAAGGCAAAAATAATAGTAGGGATTTTGACTCACTCAACATCTCAAATATTGACAACGCCCCCTCAAGATCCTGTTAAAGAGGGTATAGGGCCAAAGGAATTGGCCATGCACTCAATTCACCATTGTCCACTGATTGACATCACCGATGGAGTACTCCAAGTTCATCTCATGAATGACCTTATAAGGTCTAGACCAAAGAAAATTGATTTTGTTCTATCAACCTTCAGGTTAATGGTGATAAAAGAGAACGAGGTCATATAATTAAGAAATGATTTGTAAGGAGTGTCATCCGAAATTAAATTGGAATGTATCCCTTTCTACGGTGATAACAATGCCTTGTATGGCTAGAGCTTGAAACTTGGCAATTTCATCAGCTAAGGCCCTCATAGTAAAATTAGAGCTTCAAGGTATGGAGGTATTGAGAAGGGGATAGATGCTACTTGGTAAGTGGGGAGCACGCCTATATAGAGCTTCAGAAGGGGACATTTTGATGATTAAATGGTAGCTTATTCAGTAAGCAATCAAAGCTTTGGGTAAATAATGATTTCAGATTAGGGTCAGATACAGCATCTTATGAAAAATAGAGATTATGGTTCCATTAGCATGTTCCACCGCCCCGTCAGTTGATGGAATGTAAAGGGCGGTGAAAATCTGGTTAGTTCAAAAAAGCAAAGTTAGTTCTTGGACTACCTGCAAGATAAAATAAAACACATTGTCCAAAAATATAGTTTGTGGGCATCTATGCTGGATGAAAATGAATTAAATAAGAAATAGAGTCATGGCCTTGGTAACGGCATCATGGACAAAAACCGCTTTGAACCATTTATTCAAATTGTCCATGATTAAGAGGATGTATTTATGCCCATGAAATCCAATAGGAAGAGGGCCTACCACATCGATGCTAATGACACTATTATGACCTGATGGGGCAATGAATGAGTGCTGATATTGGGGACTGACTTGGTCTTAGTATCAGCATGTCATACACGCCTCCAAGACCTCTCAGATAGTTTCTACCATTTGGTCCCAGTAGCATCGTTTCTTTAGCCATTCATGAGTCTTCTTTAAAGCCCCATGTCCCATGGTCACATGACCCTCTAAGATAACATTGGTTCAAGAAGAAGATGGATGTAGGAGACCATTTCTTATTAACCCTTTTATATATAGCATTCTTTCCTTGATTTGAGTGTCTCAGGTCATTTTTGGAGTTTGGATCTTGAGAGTTTCCAACCCCCAGCGTTCTAGTGACCAATCAGATTGTACATTTGATCCTTCTCTGGGGTTAAAGTATAAAGTACCAGCATCCTATAGAGACCATTAGCATTCTGGTGTATTGCTCCTGTGCAATAGATTTTAGTAAATTGTAGCTCTACAACATTAGGACCAATATGGCTAACCAGCCATCCGGGTTTTTCATTTGCTGCAGCCACGTGAGTGAGGAATGGTCATTATGATGGTGAAGTGGGTGCCATAGATATAGGGCTGAAAGTGTTTGATCTCTTACAATGCAGCTAGGGGTTTCTATTCAGTAACACTAAAGTTCTTTTTGGCCTTTCTCAGGGTCATGTTGATATAAGCTACTGGGTAATTGACCTGATTTTTGTCATGCTGGGCTAGGATGGCCCCAATGGTGACATCACTCACATCTGTGAATAGTAAGAAAGGTTGATGAAAATGCAGATGAACTAAAATGGATTTAGTGCAAAGAGCGGTCTTCAACACATTAAAATTCTGTTCTCATTCAGGCCGCCACCCAAAATAAACATTCTTTTTCAAGAGTTAAAACAGGGGCTTGGTTAGGTTGGCAAACTGAGGGATTAACTGATGATAATACCCCACCATGCCAAGAAATACCTGATATCCCTCAGTTTCTAAGGGCGCAACATTTCAATGGTGCCAACTTTTCTATAATGGGCTGATTACTATCTTTTGAGACCTTATGGGTGAGGAACTCCAATTATGATTTAAGAATGACCACTTCAAAGGTTTTAGTTTTATAGAATGCTTCCTAAGATTTTTGAAGAATTCCCAGAGGTACTCCACATGGCCACTAAAGGTTTGTGAAAGATGGTGATGTAATGAAGGTAT
The DNA here is from genome assembly GCA_022478985.1 of Massospora cicadina. NCBI lineage: Eukaryota > Fungi > Entomophthoromycota > Entomophthoromycetes > Entomophthorales > Entomophthoraceae > Massospora > Massospora cicadina. The sequence continues at coordinate 82,168 of JAKSZP010001621.1, read as the reverse complement.
AAGAGGACACAGGATAACTCTAGGCCCCAAGGATCCCGTTCATAGCGCATTGAAAGGTGGCTAGCGCGATGCAAAGGACTTGGGGCATACTTGTGATTTCAAATAGCCCTTTGTTGGCTATGATGCACACTGAGCTTGGTCTTCATAGGTGAGCTCCACTTGCTAATATCCACTAGCAAGATCCATCGTGGAAAAAGTATTGTGACCCAGCAAGCAAGTAGAGAGAATCATCAATTTCGGGGCAAGGTATAACTGTCTTTTTTGGTGATGGAGTTGAGCCAGCGATAGTTTATCACCACCCAAGGACTGCTATCCTTCTTCTTCACCAATAGTAGTGGGAGGCCCAAGGACTGCACAAAAGCACTAATAGCCTTGCTTCAAGTAGTTGCTTGAGCTCTACTACCACATGGGCTTCTTCAATCTTACTTTTTGGTAAGGTTCTGACTGAAAGGGGGAGCGTTCCCAATGTTCACTGCAACGATTGAGTTCATCTTGATCATTGCATTTTGACTCAGATTTGAAAAATTCAAATCTGAGTCGAATCATTGTTAATTATGTTTAATTTGATCATTTTGGGCGCTGGGTTGTGCCTTGCCCAAGTTGTAGATTAGGTTTGTGCAAGCCTAATCAATGACTTAGGTGAGGCCCCCAAGGGCTGCTTTTATATGGTGCGCCTGCCCATTCCAAAGTTCACTTCAAAATTCTATTACCCCTTGCATTCCCTACCTGGAGCATTGTTGGTGGCTCCCCAGACGAGCTATTGTCAGCAGGGCCTTTTTATGTAAAAAATAAGAATAAATGTTGTTTTGGGGTTAGCATACCTCACTTACATGTTGGTCTTTTTCCCAGTTGAGGAGCTTTTTGAGTGGGTTGGGTCAGACCAACCCCCAGAGGGCTTTACATAACCAACCAGTAGTAGGCAATGTTTGGTGCTGTCAGTGCCTCAAACCTCTCCCTACTCATTTAGGCTGTTTTGTTTGCTTGCTGGTGGCACAAAAAGAATATTTTAATATAGGCAGTCAGAACTAGGGCTTTTCCATCCGTTACATTATTCTGAAGTCATTGTGCGCTGCACGCCTCAATCCCCAGTTTGGCTGATCTCATTGGTCACTTGGTCCCAGTTGTCAAGGAACCAGCACCGGTGGGAGACAGTGACTGATGGCCAATCCTGGACCTGAAGTGATCATCATTTAAAAATCCTGGTGGGGCCTAACGCTCACTGGGGATTTATTGGCACCAAGGGGGCCTGTCCCAGCAGGGCTCCATCACCAACGGATGGTCCACCCAGAAAGGGGTTGGACGTCCAGCTGCGTTGTACCACGCACCCCTCTCACGCTTCTGTTGGAAAAAGCTCCTTCCTGGTCATTATGAGAAGACCATCGCCAACAGGAGCCTGGGAGGGCGCGCAACACAGTCAATTGCTGGGCGTGCATCCTAGGGCCAGGTGGGCTGATTCTGGTATCCCAATTCTGATTCACCCTTGCTATTTGTCTTTCCTTGAGGGGCCCAGAGTTTATCTGGGTAATTTTCCTGGGGCTCAAGGCAACTCACGCCAGGAAGCCCTCATCATAGCGGCCTTCCACTGTGGGGCCCTCTTTGGGGAGAGACCTTCCTCTAGTGGGGGGTAATGTAACAATCAAATACATCTCAATCGGTGCAATTTGACTCAGATTCAGAAAACCTGAATCTGAGTTGAATCACTTTTAAATAGGTTTGGTTTGGTCATTTTTGTGCGCTGGGTTGTGCATCACCCAAGTTGTAGATTAGGCTTTTGAAAGCCTAATCAATGACTTGGGTGAGGCCCCTGAAGGGCTGCCTTTATAAGGTGTAACTGCCCATTATGAAGCTCAATTCAGAATTCTAATACGCTTAGCATTCCCTACCTGGGAGCATTGGTTGTGGATCCCCAGACGAGCTATTGTCAGCAGGGCCTTTTTATGTAAAAAATAAGAATAAATGTTGTTTTGGGGTTAGCATACCTCACTTACATGTTGGTCTTTTTCCCAGTTGAGGAGCTTTTTGAGTGGGTTGGGTCAGACCAACCCCCCAGAGGACTTTACATAACCAATCAGTAGTAGGCAATGTTTGGTGCTGTCAGTGCCTCAAACCTCTCCCTACTCAGTTAGGATGTTTTGGTTGCTTGCTGGTGGCACCAAAAGAATATTTTAATATATGCGGCCGTAACTGGGGTTTTTCCATCCGTTACATCCACATGATGTAGTACCCCACTCATTTTCTAAAACATAGTTAGAAGATGAAATGAGAGCTTAGTACTCCTCCAATAATTTTCTAACTTGGCTATGTTGTTTCCCAGTGATCTTATTCCCAATACAAGTGCCAACTAGAGCCATTGATGAGGCGTCTCTAAACCAAAACCCCCAGAATTATAAAGCTGTAAAAATCAACAGCTTTTACCAATAGGAGGCAAACATGAAAAGCTAGATTATTAGGGCACACTGCCCTAGGTTTGTCAGTAAGGGTAGCCAACAACACTGATATGGATCCAGTATAGACAGGATCTAAAATCAATGGACAGGTTAAGACCTCTTTGACATAAGGGTTATCTAAACCCTGGATCTCCAGAAGGTATCCATAGGGGTTGTTGACATGGACCCAGGTGTCAACAATAATCTGGGACTTCGGTGGTATAGTGATAAGTTTAAGTAAATACATTAGCATGATTTCATGGCCATTAACCACAAGAGGGGGAACCGTACTTGCAAGCCCCTCACATGATACTTAAGCAATCAATTTGGCTCTCACTCTCTGATTGGCAAGCCCAAATTTTGACCTCCATTTGGGCGTCATACAGGATTTCAAAAACAAGGGGACCTGATGTCCCAACAGGAATAGAAATTCTTCATTGTAGTGCTTACAGCGGAATAGTCCTAGAGAAACTGAGTTTTAAGGAGAAGTTCATATCTTGGGTCTATCCAGCGCAACAGCGGAGGTATACACTAAAAGTTTTTCTGATCAGATAGGTAAAGAAGAATAAGCCCCAATGGACCAAGTACACTTTGGTCTATCCATGGTATAATCCATTTAATGCGGCAAGTATGAAGCAATTTTGATGCGTTTCATCATTTTAGAGAAATGACATTTATGGGGAACCACAGTTGACAATGGCGTGGACAGGAAAAAAAATAAACTCGAACAGAGACGCAGGTAGCCAGCCTACCAAACTTTGGAGGTAGCATGAGAAACATACGATATACTTCAGAAGAAGAGTAAGCAGTATCAGGATCTTTATTATCAATGTGTAACAACTATTTTCTTCAAGTACAATAGCTCCAGGTTTGTTAGAGGTCACAGATGATCCTTGAGGTGAGATAGAGATGTCAACGTGAAGTGCCTCGCCTTCATTCCAATGGCCCTTTTACCGTCTCCTCAGCAATTCTTTTCCAACAGGTTTTAGCACTATGACGGAAACCATTGCTGTAAGTGCTTGAGGTTGAGAAATTTTCTAGTTTGACAACATGGATCTGAGGAAAGTTAGAGGAACAGAGGCAGTGGCCTTAGGATGTAGGGCCAACGCAGGTATCTTGTTAAGTGCTTCCTTAATTTCCCAAATGCATGTAAAGCCATTCGTCTGGTTGATCATATGCATCTGAACCTCAGCTTAGGACTTTAACGCGGAGATGACTGCCATTTTGGCATTGTCCAAGGTACTGCAATTTTGTGGTTGCTAAGGGCTGTTTTTGGGCGTAGAAGCAGCTGGCGAACTCCACAGGGCTCCCCCTTTATTCAAAAAAATACCTATGAACGCTTTATTTTGATTGGACAGGGTTTGGTTGCTGCCAAAATTCTGGTTTAAGGCGTTTTGGACCTGATCGCATGTGTGGCATTCCTTTAGATGGGGAGTCATAGTCTCTCAAGTGGTGCTATTCAAGCAGGAGCGGGCATTCTTTTTTTGTCACTCAGTAGCCTCTTCCATGGAACTCTCATATGCATATAAGAAAGAGGAAATGCTTTCCTGACTGTGGGTGAACTTTTCAATAAAACTAGGATTAAAATTAGTTACAATAGCTTTTCTTTCCCGTAACAATCACTTTAGTTACTATGATTTGATTTGAACAGCAATTTTGATAATCACACAGGAGAGATGGGCGACTTTAATAATAAATCTAATACAACCTGGGCGAGCGTTGCATCAAGCGGTGCACTAAACGGTGCACCCAAGAGCAAGAAACGCCCTGGAGGGGGACCAGGAACCCAATCCACCAAGAAACCACAAACTCAGACACCGTCTGGGTTTATGATGTTTACTATATAACAAGATAAGTACATGTACATCTAATGCAACCAACCCCTTTCAAAGGTGGAACATGGGCTTCAACTCTTCCTTAGGGATGAGTCCTCAACCCTGTGGGAGAAAATTGTGAGGCACAGCCCTCCCTTTTCCCTCACGCGGTATATGTCACCACCAACAACATGGGCTGTAGCTGGATCAATATTGGTTTCAAAACAGCTGATGAAGCCGATGCCACAGCAAAAGTCTGCATCAAAATTGCCCTCCCCAGGGGCAAAAAAATAGTGCACACCGCGCGCACCAGATGGATCAAAGAGAAAACTTTGTTCATTTCATTTGACTCGCTCCCTACCAACCTTCCTCATAAGGTAATTGAGGAGGAGCTCTGCAAAGGCCTCATAGCCTACAGAGAAATTATGCAACTCGAATTACAAAGATTTAACCTGATACCCACCCTGTGCACAGGCAAAGCTATCGCCATGATCAACCCATTCCCCAAAGTGGAAGATGACTTATCAAGAATCCCCTGCACAGCAGAGTTTCACTTTGCAGATGGGGGACAGTCATCCGCATTCTGAGTTACACCGGAATGTGCACCGCCTATATGCAACCACTGCGGTTCATTAGGACACAAGGAACACACATGCCCCGTGAAGGAGGGCTTAATGGAAGCAGACTACTGTGAGGAAGTCATGGACGAAAGTAACTAAAACTTCACCAGAATGACTGACGGTCACCACCCATTCCGCTGGGGTGAAGATGGACTTTACTCCATCATGGACCCAGTTCAAACAAACAACGCAAAGTGGCACAAATAGCCCGCAAGCGGGCAGCAGCCAAAGTGACAGTGCATGCAGAATCATCCATTGACCTCAGACAAATTCAGGAGGACATTTCAGATATACACAGAGCCAACCAATCAGAACAATATGCCCATTTTGAAAATTTTCATAGCAACTCAACTGAGTCACCAAGCGACATCAATCATGCAAACATTGAGGAACTATTCAGCTGCAATATGGACGAAAATGTGGTGCACAATTCTCCAAATTTAAACCCCAAAATTACAGAATCCAATCAGCACCCCGCATTGAACCATCATGAGACATGTGTGGGAAAAGATAACGCAAATCCAAAAACTTCAATTCCCATGAAAAATCGGGTCAGATCAAGGGAACTGATAATATAACTGAAGGAGTTGGAGTACAGACGTGGAGCATGGCCAAAATGAGCCATGGTGGGATAGGGCCAGAGGGTCCTCCCAACCACTCCTGAGGCGCTGTGGGCACCTCAGTATCAATAGGGATGCTAAACATTGTGGGAGCCAGGGCTCAAACGTCCCAAGCCAAAAAGCTGGATTTTCTGCAAAAACCCCTTGTAGACATCTTGGCCATCCAAGAAAACCACTGTTTACAAGGGGAAGAAGGATCTTGGTCAGCCAGGGTCTCACCATCACAATCAGTATGGATGTCCCACTGTGGGGTGATCATCCAAAATAAAAAAAAATTAAAATTACAAATTCATCTTCATACCTTCACAGTCACATCTTGGTAGAAACGATCACATACCAAGAGAAAACAATCTCAATAGCATGCATCTATGCACCATGAACCACAAACTGAGAGAAAACAATTTCTCAAAACTGTTCCAACTCTCACTCTCCCACCAGATACTATCCTGTTGGGTGACTTTGACTGCTGGGATAACCCCAACATGGACTGATGGCCTAACCCCAGGGGATACCCACCGGGGCACATCGAATTCTGCACAATGAAGGCATCCCTTGGCCTACAGGATGCCCTCCCCCCAGTTCACCACTCTTTCCCCACATGACATGGCCCAACATATGTGAGGGAGCGCTCATATCAATGAGCCGCATCAATCACATCCTCATCCCACAATCCCAACGATCAAGATTTTCCAAATTTACAACAAAAAAGTCAATTTCTCTGACCACTGACTTTTTACAGTGCAGCTATCGCCAACCCAAACCCACGCACAGGTGTCGCCTTGGAGAAAGCTTCACCCAGAAAACATAAAATTACCCAAAATATCCAACTGGGTCAAACACAAGGCTACAAACCCAGAATTCACAGCCCCATTCACCTCGGATCCCAATGTAACATGGGCAAATTTTAAAAAGGAACTAATCAACAAAACCTGACATCTCGCATCACGTAAGTACACCACCAACACAGCCAATCAAGCGTACCTTGGCGGAACTGGACCACCTTAAGCTAAATACCCCGAGATCTGGCTATAGCCCCAACTGGGGATGCAAATGGGCAGAAATATCTGCCCAACTAAACACCCTCATCTTTGAACACCAACACAGAATCAAAGTATCAAACAAAGGTAAGTTCATAAAGGAAGGCAAAACCTGCATAACATATTTCTTCCACCAATTCCACTCCTGCAGCAACCAGCCCACATGAACACAGGTCCGCAAGACTGACGGCACTGTGGCAACTGACCCTGAGGAGGTCAAGGCGGAAGTACACCGTTACTACACTGAATTATACCGCTATATTCCAACAGACCCACAAAAAATCACAAAATTTATACAAACTGCTGGAATACAAAGTACACCGTCGAATTACAATATTTTAAACCTAATTACATGGGAGGAGCTTTGAGATACTATCCGCGGTGCACCACGTAGGAAATGACCAGGGCCTGATGGGATACCCTACAAATTTTACAAAAAATATTTTCAAAAAATTGCCCCCTCCTATTGGCGTCTAAGAACCAGTGCTTACTGGAAACACGCCTCCTACCTGGTGGCCATGAATCATATGTCATGACATTATATAAAAAGGGTAACAAATTGGACCTGGCCAACTGGCGTCCAATTGCACTATCTAATATAGACACAAAAATTCTAACAAAAATTTTAGCAGCCATATTAGGCTCAATTGCCTCTGACGTCCTGTCACCCAACCAGTTTGGGTTTATACCAGGGTGCTCAATCTGGAATAACATACACCCTGTTGCAAACATATGTCAGTCCAAAGCAACTGGAGCCCTAGTCTTCTTAGACCAGGAAAAGGCATATGACCGCGTTAGCTGGCCATACCTAAAGGAATGCCTACACGCTTTCAAACTCCCACCCAGATTCATGAAATGGGCGATGATCCTCACAGAATCTGCAACCATGGCTGTATGCGGCCCTGGCTTCCTAACTAACAAGATCACACCACACAGAGGGCTCAAACAAGGGGACCCCCTCAGCCCACTGCTGTATAATTTTAGTTTCAACCCACTCCTCCGCATAACTGACTCACGCCTCATGGGCATAACTGCACAAGGACAGCCAACAGTCAAGATAATGGCCTTTGCAGATGACTGCGTGGAAGGTATAGCTAACAATGATGATGCCCAACAGCTGGAACGCACCCTAGAGGAATACTCCATGGTGAGCAATGCATCGCTCAACAAAAGGAAAACAGAAACCATTCTATTAGGCAAGTACACTAACAACTGGGCTACAACACCAGAACCTCATACCCCCATACGAAGGAAAAACCCACTCATCTTACCCTTTGCATCACCTCCTACCACCACTCCTGTCCGCCACCTTGGGATATGGCTGGAAACAGGGGGATATGCCAATGAGACAATGGAAAGAAACTTGCTACAATGGATATCCACCCGCGTCGCCTCCCTCAAGGAAAGATCCCCAGGACTAATGGGGCGAGTAACAGTTGCTAACTCACTCATCCTCCCAATACTATGGTACCCTGCCCACACGATCGCCTTCCCACCTACCTTCATAACTTCAATCCGCGTGCTCATCCAGGGCTGGCTATGGCCCGGCTCCCACACTCCCATACAGATGGAAACACTCTTTGGCCCACACTCAAGCGGAGGCATGGGACTAATAGATTTTGAGAGCCACGCCAACCGCATCCTGGGAACCTGGATAAAGGAAGTACTTGCCCCAGACCTCCCACAACAACACTGGTCCAGGGCAGCGAGGACTAACTTCGCACAGGCGCTCAAATCAACCAACCCACATAGCCCACCCAGACTACTATCATACCTTGCTAAACACCCTACTGCAACGGGTCCACATGGAACCTCCCCTCACTTCAAACGCATCCTCCAAACCATCTGCCGCATAGGATGGACTGTAGAGAACACAGGCACTGTGCAGGGAAGGGGACGACCCAGCCCCCACTTTAAATTAAAAAATCCAAAAACCACCCCCAGAGAGATATGCTCGCAACAACCTCAAACATAGCTAGGATAGAATACCTAAATATGTTGGACATTCCCTATGATTTAACCACACAGAAGGCAGTGTGGAGAATGACGCACCACTCACTCCTACAGCCGAGGGTAAGAGCCAACGCCTGGCGCTGTCTGAGAAGGACCTATAGGATGGCGGAACGCTTCAATTCCCTCCACACAACCTGCGCAGTATGTGGAGGGGAGGGCTCCCTACATCACCTCCTAGAAACATGCCCCCCATCCAAAGCCATATGGAAGGAAGTCGCGCGCCTGCTTAAGATCCAAAATGAGCAGGAATTTTCTATATCAAAGAGCCTCCTCGCGCTCCAGATTGAGTCACCAATCCCATCTACCCTCCATTCCCTAATGATACCCATTGCAATGTGAACAATCCACACCATTGCCTTAGATGCGTTCAGGGGCACAGTCTCAACCATTCATGGGGTTATCAACAGATTCCACGTCCACTTATTGGAGCACTTCCAAGCCTGGCTCTATAGATATATGAGGCCAAGGCAACAAATGCTCATAGAATCGTGGTTCCCACTCTGGTTCCTACACACAGACCCCTTCCTTCACACCTGCTCCATAGCGGGGGAAACCTCCTCAGAGTAGTGCACTAACCCCATACCTGGCAGTCCCGCTGGCAACAGGGGTAACTTGAGTACTCTGGGGTGCCCAATTTTATCTTTCTTCATTTTACACACATATTTGGTAATGCCCATCCCCTGGTCAGCTTGCCTCAGTTAAATAAAATAAAATTAGTTACAATAGGGGTAGAAAGGATATTGACACCAGAAATCAGTGCAGACTCAGGAATTTTGGTTTCCGCATAGTTGCAAGAAGCCTGCTGAGCCAACAGGCATCTTAAATCATCGAGATCCTCTTGAATATCATCCCTGTTTTAGTTTATGGAAGCAATGGAGGTCTTGTGAGCAACCTGCTTTTTAATGCTTGGATGTCAGAGCATCCAAGAAGAAGATAGTTTTTAAGTCGTTCAAGTATGTCAAATTTATAACAGGTTTGCTCAAGATGGGAGATATGATTATTGGTGAGCTTGGTGAAGGCGCTAAGATTATCCATCTAATCTGACAAGAGCTTGATCAAGACCCTAGGGTTAAGAGGGACTCCGTCCACTTGGAGCTTGCACCCATGGGCCAAAATTAAAGATTTTATCCCATAAGGTGGCGAGAGCTGCCATAACATACTTATCCAGGAGTCGTCAGGGTCGCCAGGAGTAAGTACTTCAGGACCAGAGGGCCCTTGAGGCCAAGGGACCTTCTGGCCCCATAGGCCCCTCAGGCCCTTAACTCCCAGAGGCGAAGTCGTGAGAAGTCAGTCCCTGGTAGTGCTGATGAAGAGTCTTCACCATGTCCTCAACTTGGTTGAGGCGTTGGTTCAAACAGCCTCAAGAAGTTGTACATTCAGATGAAGTTGGTCCTTAATGTAGCTTAAAATACCTCTATCCAACACCATGAGTTGAATCAGGCCTCATTGATTAAATGACAGTTATTGACAATGGCTTCTCACTTTATTATGTACAAAGGAGGTGGCCACATTATAGAAATTGACAACATGGCAGTGTAAGGTCTTGGTAAGGCCTAGTTGTCAGAGACTTCGTGGTGGTACACCTGACTACTTGTAGGAGGTGGTGAATGCGGGATGGATAAATTCTGGAGATAACACTTAGTCCCATAGTTAATTCCCCGCTGGCAGAGGAACTGAGGTATATAGATCCCACATAGTAAAAGGCACCAAAGAAGCACAGGAGCAACTGGAGTGGCCTTCCACAGAATAGATGTCAAATAATTATTGTTGGGTTATTTCATTAAGGTTCTCATATTGAATTTAGTACTGATTACTATCAACAAAAGGTAGAGTAAACTGGAACGTATTCTGAAACTCTAAGATTTTGGCTGCATGGGTGGTACTTCCTTTTGTAAGGTTCTAATCCATCATTTGACGCTTCTTGACCAATAATCAGGTTGTTTTTCTTGATTTCTATTATTCTCCATTTTTCATGATAGACGTTTTCACTTGGGCAGCTCAGAGACCCAAGTAGTGAGCACCACCTATCTCATTGAAAGGGTTCTCTTGACTGACGCCAAAATTTTGAAAATGGGCCTGAAACTGTAAATTGGTGGAGAGGCCAAAAACAAATAGATGGGGCGAAATAGACTACATTATTGAGTTAAAAAGCATAAATATTTATAGGGCGTGTGAGGACGTGGTGCCTCAAGGACCTTTGTGGCCCAGTATGGTCAGAATCTTTCACTGCCTTCTGAATTGACCGCCTAGTCAGTACCTTCATTGTTCTGCATCATCCTTATGACCGCAGCAGTGGGGATCATGCCTCTCGAGATTTGTGAAGTGAGAATGGGATTCCTGAAGGCGTCTTCATTGATCCTTGCGCATGTGATGCTTCCTGATCAAATCTCATATTGTTGCCTTCAGGGTAAGGTTCCATTTACACTAGCTTGAGAGTCAATCTATCAAGGCTAAATCTGGGAGTTAGGATTTTGAATTGCTCACCATCTCAAATCCTGAAAGGGATCAACAAAAGGAATCTCTTTTGAACATCTCTCTAGGGCAAGATGGATAATGATACATTGATATTGGTCTATTAATAGTTGGTATTTTAGATTTAGGGAAATTTGGATCAAACTAAGGAATAGACCATATACAAATCACTTTACTAAAGGCCAAATACTGATTTTACACCCTAAGGTCTTGCTGAGGGGATGATATTTGTAAAGGAAATGGATATGCCAAGATTTACAGTGGAACAGTACTAGTAGCAGAAATAGAGTATTCAGGACCCCTTGGTGTATCACCCAATATGGGCCAGGCCAATTAGTTTTCAAGTTTATGGTTCATACCCCTATGCCAATGATGGTAAAATAAAACTTTACCTCCTAAGAAATATTTTATTTATAGTAGGTCATCACGCATCAGCCTAATACCCTTCTTTTATTCTAGTATTTTTATAGATTTAGTATCCATAGATTAAAAGCGTATAATCATTTTAGACCACTGTAAGGTAAGCTCTACATTATATGAGCTAGAAGATTGAAGAATAAATGAAGTATAGAAGACAATAGAGGCTCACGACCATATAAGGCTTGAAGGGACATCTAAATCATCATATGGTAACTGACTCAGTATGCTATTAAACTCTGGAAAGAAAATCATTCAAGAACACTGGATAGGATGTGACTACCTTTTATAAAGTAGAAACCAAAGTGCCATAGCACGTTCTACAGTACTGTTAGTGGATGGATGATAAGGAGTAGTGAAAAGATGTTCTACTCCTAAGATGGAAGTCAACTCTTGTACTATAGAAGTAGTATAATGTGTGCCATTTTTCATCAAAAGTACATGAGGACAACCATGTATGGAAAAGATTGTCAGTACAAAAAAGAGCCATGGCTTTGCAGTGGCATTAGGAACAAAATTTGGCTTTTTTCACTTTGTTAAGTGGTCACCTGCAAAAATAATATATCGATGTTCATATACTGTACCAGGCAAAGGTCCAACTACATCAGTACTAATGGTATTGAAAGCAGCCTCATGAGTTATAATCTCAAATCTAAAGCGCGGATTAGACTTGTCTTGTGTGCAGCAGGTTAAGCAAGTTTCCAAAAAGTCATGAACTAACTCAGACATGTTCTCCCAGTAACAGTTGCTTTTCAACCATATACGTGTTTTTTGATAGCTTTCAAAGTTTGATATGCCGATATTACCCAGCTGCATGGATATGATAGGCTCTTATATCACTAGGGGATTTGTCCCATTAGTGGATATGGGAGTTATTAATTTTGGATGATAACTATTGTTCAGCAGAAATATCCTAACAAATATTAAATGATTCTCTGTGGTTAATCCATCAGATTGATATGCCATATTGTTCAATTCTCGTTGGCATATTCTTTAACAATAAGTGAGTAATTAAGTTGTTTATTTTATATTATTAATTTCATTATTTGAAACAAGTTGATTAAGTTTAGTCACTAATTGACAGGAAAGGTTAGTGAAGTTATTGAAATGCTAGCAACGCTATTAAAACAACTTTTGGTCTATTTAATGAATGCAGGGAAGCATCTATTGGTAACAAGAGAAGGTTGCAGGGTTAGAAGGCTATAAAACCTGAAAAGCTCGTTGAAGAAGATCTATTAGAGTGTGACCCAAGGAAGGCTAATCAAACGGCATTGGACGCCATCCCTAAAGTAAGACGCCAACAGGAGTTGGAGTCAAATTCCCTATAAATACCCTCATTTCCTCCAAATAAATATTGATTAGCAATTACACTTGTAGTTTAAACTTTTATACATTAATTGTGTAGTTGGTTTTTTGTTTGAGTTTAAGGATAGGATATCCTTTGTATAACGTAGTTGGCTATCAAGATCCCCGCCGGGCTCTGTGAAAGAGAATAGGGAAGAGTTCCCTACCAGAGGAAGAAGTGAGGAGGGAAGAGTTTTCTGCCATTTCAGAGATACCACTAAAGAGAAGAAGGGCGTGCAACAGTTTAGCGCTGAACTTTCTAATCAACGTGGATTTAAGAAAACTTAACTTAACTAATAGTCTTCATACTATTACTACTCAGATTTGGTCAATCTTAATAATACTGATAAAATCAATTATAATAATAATCAACGCATTTATTAAGAACTTGTTCAGTAGAAGTAATAACCAATGAGAGCATTCCAGAGGGTTACAGTTGGTGCTAATTACTAAGTGATTGAGCAGAAATCTCCCTAATTTCTACATTGGTTCTAATTACAGGTGGTAGTTGAGTTTCTAAACCAAGTGAATAAGTCACCAATGTGAGCTGATCTTGATAAAGATAAGATTTTAGCCAATGAAGATCAAATTATGGCAGAACTAAATAACAAAGCTCTAGCAATTAATGTGAAAGCAGCTGATCAACAAAATTGGACCTTGATGGGTAAGAAACCTGATTGGTCAAAGTGGATGGATAAATCAAGACACCACTATTGGAAAGGTGGCGCAATTAGATAACTTACCACCAAAAGTTGGGGAAGAAACCAAAAAAAGATGTAATTTTGTGCTGCCTTGGAGGAGGAAAAAGAGCTCAAGATTTGGGAATAGGCCTTTCAGTTTAGATGCAGAACAATCTAGCACTGCAAGAGAACCTGTTCTGCTGGACATCTGCTTAAAGTGAAGTTAATGGCAGGACCAGCTTGGGTTGCAACTGGGTCTGCCGTGAGAAGTCCTGAGGCGCTTGATTTGATTGAATTGGAAGGTGCTATATCTATAGATTGTAAATAAAGTTAATTGATATTAAGTTAGTCAACCAATGAGAGAGGCAAGAAATGCTAAGAAATATGATCAAATCCAGGCGAATTTGGGTGTGCTAGTTTTGACTAATTAATCTGTGCAAGTAGATCATTTAAATATCTATCAGCAGAACTAATTCAAATGTTAGAGTTGGCAAACAATGTTGGAGAAAATATTAGACATAAAACATAATATAATAGAATGAAAAAATGATAAAGATAAAAAAAGAATAGAGAATGGTTAATAGTATAATTTATTCAAGGTATGCCAAGCAGGAGATGGACATTATCATTACTCATAGAGCAAACATAAAGAACCAAAACAAATGGAACAACAAAACAAAACCAAAATCTCCAACCTACAGGGAGCAGAGTACTACAAACCCACCATTGCAGAGGGGGAGGGAGGGTTGAGCAGCTCTTCTTAAGGCTGATCTTTCTGCAAAGATTCAAATTGGTTGTAGAAGCGGACAAAAGCTGAAAGCAAGAACGTTGGGGCATCAGCGTGGTGGGGTTGGAGGAGTGTGAAATAATGGTTGCTTATCTCAAGATCGGCTTGCAAGACAGCCTCAACTAACTCTGCAACATGATGTTCAGCTTGAAGGTGGGCATCTAGGAGTTGGGACAAACTGGCTATATTTTGCTGGGGGTCTTTTAGAATTGGGGTTAAATGCTGCTAGTTTTGCAACATGCATGACAGCATCATTGGCATCATTGACCAATATGGTGATTTCCTCCTGTGCTACTTTGGGGAAATCAGGGAGGAAGTTGATTGTGTTTAGCCATTTATTAAATTAATTAACTGACTGTGCCACTGCTTTGTGGAGGTGGTGGCAAAGGGGCGAGGCCACCGCTGCTAAGGAAAGCTGGTGTTCACTTTAGAAGGGGATGGCATTGGTTTTAGGAGAATAGCATCTGTGTGGGAGGGTTTTTCAAAATCAGAATTATAAAATTCAGCCCATTAATATTCATCTGGGCCTTTTTCACCAGATTCATCATCCTCATTCATGACAATTATACCTAATTCATCAACCTCATCCAATAGGTCCCAAGGATTTTGGTTCATGAGAATATTGAAGGCAGAATTTGGGTGAGTGGTAGTAGGCGAATGGGTGGATGCTTGGGTGTAAATGGTAGTCTACGCCTGACTCTAATTGGTTGGGTGAGCTCAGGGTGGTGAGTGTGGCTGAAAAGTTTGTTGGGTGCTTTCCCACGTTAGCCCAGCATGTGAGATTGTTGGGTGGGGCAACAAAATGCCCCATTCAGATGCCTCTAAAAGGGTTCAGAAAAAGTAACTAGTGAAGCGGCATGGGGGAAGGACCTTTTAGAGTGGTCAAGTTCAAAACAGAGGGGACAAATCTGTTGACTGCTATTGACACAAGCCCAAAAGAAATGCTCCTGTGCCGCAGCAATGAAAGCACATGAGATATTTTATGGGCAATGGTAGAGTGATTTGGGATGATGGTGGAAGTGGCTCTAGGGGCATCAATGCGCTCTGCACAAGAAGGAATGGTGAAGACTAGGTTGTGCTAAGTGCCATAAGCCAAAAGACCTGAAATCAACCCTTCAAAAAAATTGGGGCTGGAGATGCGAAGGGAGGTTGACAAATGACACCACCAGTGTGGTATCATCAGGTAGACGAGTTTATGTGTAGGGACGGGGGTATTTTTAAAATAGAGGAGTCAACGCCGCCGCTGCAGCGTCCTCCTCTGTTTAAAATCATATGTCAAAATAGCCCCTAAAAAGGGCGGAAATCAATAAAGCCAGCTGGTGCAAAGGAAGTGGTGGTAAGTTCAATTGTTACTTTGTTGGCATATGAAAATAAACGCCCATAGTTAAAAAGGAGGTAAAATATAATAGTGGATATAGGGAGGGCGAGAACATGAGGGTAAGTTGAGTGGATGCGAATAAATTGAAGCGTTAAGTCCCATGAAGGGAAAAATCAGCCAGTAGAATTTGGTGGACTATTTGAGCCCATCCAAATGCGTTTCCCTGCAGGGTAAAAAACTCTGGGAGTGGATCACCGCTGCCCCACACTTGAGCAGCAGGCGGCGGATCTGAGGACATCAATTGAAAAATGGGATTGGCCAAATGGAAGTTGATAATTTAAACTTTTTGTAAAATTTGCTCAAAAGTGAGTTCAAGTGGAAAGAAAAAGAAAATAAAAAAATAAAAAGTTAAAAAATGAAAAAAATGGTAAAAATAGTATTGTTTATTTTGCTGCAGATATGCATCTGGTGGTGTTACCACCTACCAGGTGAGTAGGAAGGGGGATATTATGATGGGAAAAGTCCCAATTATTGGCAGGGCCAGCTTGGGTTGTAACTGGGTCCACCAAGAAGAAGTCCCGAAACGTTTAAAAGAATAAGTTGTCAGCAGTATCAGGATGTGCTGAAATTAGATCTGCTCTGAAGAGTCCCTCTATAGAGTATCAGGAGGACCATCTTGAGTTGAAACTGGGTCTTCTGTGAGCAGTCTCAGGGCGCTTGAATGGTGAGGAGCCATTGTGAACCCGTCCTGGGGTTAGTACAGGTTGAACGATGAGGTGTCATTTGGAAACTGTCTTGGGGTTCGTACAAGTTAAATGATGAGGAGTCATTGGAGCTCATCCTGGGGTTAGTACAGGTTGAGTAGTGAAGAGTTATTGGGAACCCGTTTTGGGGCTAGTGCATGTTGACTAGTTCATTTTTTGTTTAGTAAGACTGACTAGTTCTGGCGTTGTAAAATGACATGGGAACCGCATTCAAGAGAGGTGGCAGAGGGATGGGACCATCTAGTACTAAAAAAGAGAGGTGGCATAGAGTAAGAAGTAAGGAAGAGGCTGCGTTGCTGGAAGGTTGGCAAGAGTAGCATTGAGTGTGGATAGAGCTGCGCTCTGCTGAAATTATTTTGAAGAATGAATACCATGGCCAAAGACAACATCCTTTCCCCAAATTTTTATCTCTCTGGGTAATCTAGGCAAGTGGGGAATATTTCAGAATTTTGATATGCTATCACCCAGCTTCTTAGATTATTATTGGTGCTTATTCACTAGGGGATTCGTCCCACTAGTGGATATGGAAGGTATCATCTTTGGATGAAATTAATGTTCAGAAGATTCATCCAAGCAAATATTAGGTAATTTGCTGTGGTTGGTACATCAGATTGATTCTAGATTGCTCAATTCTTGTCGGGATGATCCCTTACAATAAGTTGATAACTAAGTTGTCAATTTTATATTAATAATTTGATCATTTTGTGTAAGTTGATTGGGGTTATTCACTAATTGACAGAAAAAGTTAATGAAGTTATTGAAATGCTAGCAACGCTATTAAAACAGCTTTTGGTCTATTTAATGAACGTGGGGAAGCATTCATTGGTAGCCTGGAGAAGGTTGCAGGGCCAGAAGGCGATGAAACCTGACTAGATTGTTGAGAGAAATCTATGAGAGTGTGACCCAAGGAAGGCTAATCAAACGGAAATAGATGCCTTCTCCTCAAGTAAAACGCCAACAGGCGTTGGAGTCAAATTCCTTATAAATACCCTCATTTCATTTAAATAAAGATTGATTAGCAATTACACTTGTAGTTTAGACTTCTATACATTGGTTGTATAGTTGGCTTTTTGGATAAGAGTTTAAGGATAGGATATCCTTTGTATAACGTAGTTGGCTATCAAGATCCCCGCCAGGCTCTGTGAAAGAGAATAGGGAAGAATTCCCTACCAGAGGAAGAAGTGATGTGGGAAGAGTTCCCTGCCATTTCAGAGATAGCATCAAAGAGAAGAAGGGCGTGCACCAGTTTAGCGTTGGACTTTCAAATCAATATGGATTTAAGAAAACTTAACTTAAGTAATAGTTCTTATACTATTACAACCCAGATTTGATCAATAACAATCAACGCATTTGTTAAGAACTTGTGCAGTAGAAGTGGGAGCCAAGGTGAGTAACCCAAAGGGTTACAGTTGGCGAAAATTACCAAGGTTGATTGAGCACAAGGATCCCAAATTTCTACAATAGCCCTGTGCCAAGGGTTTTATGAGCCTCCATGGTAGTTTCAATGTAAATGGAAGGCCAGAGATAAGGTATAAAGGAGGTGCCTACTTGTTTTACTAAAGTTCCAACTTAAAATTTGGTGTTAGAGGACATTTTCTTTATTTGTTCTTGGACATCCAACGATAATAAAATCCATAAATTGTGTTGAGTTAAAATTTTTTAAAGCTGCTCCTTCTTAGGAATAATTATATGTAAGATAGGGAGTTGGGAAAGCCCATCTGCTTTTTGCTGGATGGCTCCTGATTAAAGAACCAAATATAAATCATTATTTTGTAGCATTAGTGTCCAGATATTTGATCTCCCATCAGGGCCCTATATATAACAAAACCAACAAAGGAAGCCTGATCAGTAACAATTGAAAACATTTAACATATAGATAGGGATTTAAACGTTTTAAAGAACTTAACACTTCAAGGAATTTGTGTTCAGTTATTGAGTAATTACGTTCAGTCTTAGTCAGCGTCTTGCTAAAATAAGTGATGGGATAGTAGACTTGATCAGTATCAAATTGTTATAAGAAGGCGCCTATAGCAGTATTGCTAGCATTGGTAAAAATAACAAAAGGCTGATCAAAGTTATGATGTATTAAACCTGGTTCAGATAATAAAGCGGTACCAAGGATTTGAAAGATTGTTTCTGTTTAAGAACCCTAAGAAAGGCATACTTTTATGTAATAACTCTGCTAAAGATTTGGCAAGGTCAGTGAAGTGGGATATAAACTGTTGATAATAGCTTACCATTCCAAAAAATATTTGGATATCACATAGTTTTAAGAGGAATGGACATTTGTTCAATGGTGGATACTTTGTCCATAATAGAGAGGATACCTTGCCGCGTCACTTAGTTCCCTAAAAATTCCATTTTATTCAAAATTTTATATTTAGAAGGTTTTGATTATAAGAAAGCTTCACATATTCACTGAAATACTTGACAGAGATGATTGAGATAAACCATAAGTTTTCTAAAAAAGGCAGTGACATTACCAAGATAAATTAGTGCGCACATTAGATTAAGGTCCTCAACCAGTTGGTCCATGGCCCGCTGGAGTGTGGCAAGGGCGTTGCATAATCCATAAAGCATTAAAGTGGGCTCAAATAAACCTTTATTAAAACGATAGCACGTTTAAAAAATCCATTGTCAGAGTATTTAATTTGTCAGTATACACTGTCTAAGTCCATTGCGGAAAATATTGAGAGACAGCCAAAGATCTCAGAGAGACATTGATATGCAGTAAGGGGTGACTGTCCTTACAAGTGATAAAATTCAGTCATTGGTAATCCATAATGACGTAATGACTCCCATCTTTCTACCTAATTAATAATAAAGGAAAAGATTAGGGCTATGTGAGGGTTAGAGTAGAACAATGACAAGTAATTTGGTTTAATTTGAAAGCAACTTGAACTTCCTTAGTATAATTTTTGATAAAATAAGAGCACAAGAGTAAAGTCCCCAGTATCAACTTACTGTTGTACACCCATCATATGACCATATACATGGGTTAAAGGAGAAAATATCAGAATACTCTTCAATTAGAGCTTTGGAAGCAGCTTTTTGCTTAGCAGATAGATTGACCAATTTGCACTAGTACAGTACAATAACAGGAAGCTCCTCTAATCCAAAGTCGCAAAGGGTTCAATGCCTTGGAATCCCGTTGCCTGGTCATAAACTAAAATTTTGTACATAGCAATAGGCTAATTTAACTCAATTTTATTAGAAAACTGAGTGAGATTGCCTAAAAGGACAGTGATGGTGCCTTGATAGGATGGGTCTAGTAATCCTGGATAAGTGAAGACCTTGATTAAGAAAGTATTAGGTAAGCCAAAAATTTTAAGCAAGTGATCAAGATGGTTGACCAAATTAAGTCCAGTGTCAACTAATAATCAAGATTGAGGAGGTATGGCAACAATTTTGGGAGAATATAGAAACAAACCCTTCTCAACCTTAACTATGAAAGAAAGCAACTTAACTTTTTTTTTTTTTTTAGTACTAGATGGTCCCAACCCAAGGGGGGGGATTCATCGATGTGAAAGCAACTTAACTTTGGGTCCTTAAACTCAATATTCTAAGTGGTCAACAAAGTCAGGAGATCTAAATAGAAAAATTCTAAATTTCAGTATCCCTTTTTCCTTAGGAGAGTCATTTAAATTAAGGGAACCTGATATCCAAGTATGGAAATAAATTTATCTTTAATATTAAGAAGTCCACATGTTCTATAAGGAATTTGGTGCCCAAAAGAGGTCATAGGATTATTGTCTAAAGCTATGGCGGGGATAGAGATCTGTAGACCATCAATTTAAGGGAAGTAAAAGTATACACCTATGGCACAAGCAAAGGAGACTCCTACCATACCATACTCTAAGGTATGATCAAGATTGGTCTGTATTTTAATTTTCCCTATCAGTAGTGAGGAGATAATATAAATTGGCAATACAGAGTCAATAATGGCGAGCACCTTCACCTTATGAACTATAGTTTCAATAAAGGTACATTTGTCCCATTAGCCAGGATAGAATATATAACTGTGGGAGCAAACTTGGGAAAAATTAAGAGAAAATATCGCTAAACTTATTATTGACTAAAAGCTCAATAGAATTATCCCACTTATAGCACCAGAATTAGCAAGTTTAGAAGAAAAAATATGGATAAACTGATCACAAGGCACAGAGGAGTCATTATCATAAGGAACCTAGTGCCCTATGCTGACCCTTCTTTTGCTTTCTTGTCAGCCATTCTCACCCCAACAATGTTGAATGGCGCAGTTGCGTCATCCACAATAAGTGCAGTTAGGTTGAGTACAATTTTTTCCCTAATTATTACCATTAAATACATAAATTTAAGGATGTGTGGTCAGAGTTAAAGCGGTAGTGGCAGTAATCACTGAGGCAAGAATTTCTAGGAGCGCCTCTTTGATACCAAGAATGGAGGTAAAATTTCTTTTCACTGAAGCCATATGAAGGTGGATTTGCGGATTAAATTCCAAAGCAGATAGGATAGAAACTATCACATCATCAAGTGTAAGTCAGTTGATAGTCACCAGTTTCTGAGCTTCATAATAGAAACATGAAGCAAATTCAGAAGGAGATCCTTCACGTCTTAGTTTATGCTCATAAACGCTTGCTTCTGGTTGGCCAAGGTATGATCACTATGAAATTCTTTGATAAGTGAAGCTTTGACTTCAACCCAAGTCAAGTGTTGCAATGCATCCAAGGTGTTACCATAATTTCCTTAAAAGATCTACTAAGCGAAGAGGGTAAATTAAACTTTTTGACAGTTAGAGCTTCCATCTCGTTTCATGAATATAAGAAAGGGGCAATATTACCATCTCCAGGGGTAAACTTGTTTATAAAAAATAGTTTTAAAGTAGTTCTCTTGGAGCAGAAATAATGTTGCCATCACTGGGCTGTATCAATTAGTTTCAGAGGTTCAGATTTGGAAGGTGATGAAACTTTTTTTGGTTAACTTGTTGCTTAAGCTGTTTAGATAGTCTTAAAGAGCCCCAATAAGAGTAAAAAGACAATGAGTAGAAGCTTTTTGTTGTATTTTACTTTGTAAGATTTGAGCTTGGTTTGTTAGTTTTATTAGGGATCAGAGCTCTTGATTATCTTGCTCCAATATGGTAGTTTTTTTGAAGATTTAAATCTGAAGCGAGAAAATCATAAAGGTGGTAAGCACTGTCCAACCCCTCTTTAATAACATCAACTTTAAAGTTTGGGTTGATAGTTTCTCTAGTAAAATATAGTTAGCAGCTTTGAGAGATAGCTCCAATATCATGTTTCAAAACATGAACATGATCGCTCAGCAAGGGCTATCCTGAGGGGAGGTAAGTGTACCACAGGTCCAGAAGGCCCAGGGGCTCAGGAGTTTCAGGTTCTCTGGGAGGACGAGGGGGTCTAGGCAATCCAGATAGCCAAAAACAAAGCGCCCAATAAGCTTTAGAGGCCCTTGATCGCCATCTCTGCCAGGAGGTTCCATCACTCCTTCAAGAATGAATGATACCCTTTCCACAGTGTGGCCTTGTGGGCCTTTGAGGTCAGGAGGTCCTTGAGTTTCTTGCAATCCTGGGGACTCAAACACTTTTGGATTATATTTAAACTGAGTCATCCGTTTTAGAGTTTGCTCAACAAAAATAGTAAGGCGTCCAGTAATATTAATTATTATTTGTTGTAATCAATTTGATGATCATGAATTTTTCAGTCTATCTGGTAGCAACTTCCTCACCGAAAGATAGCCACTTTAAAAAATATAAAATTGTTTCTATCCAAAATCAACTTTCCCAATTTATTGTTAGACTAGTCTCATCATTATTCCTTACAACAAAGGAAGCTGATTTGTAGAACTCTAGCAAGTAAGAGTACAGATCCTGCAAAAAAGTAAATTGCCTCAGTAACTCTTGGTGATGAATTCCCATCATTTAAACTAAATGATAGATGGAGGGGTGTAAAAACTGGCATAATTATTGCTCAGTGCGGGAAACTCCCACCTCTGAGTTGGGTAAGGTAGAGGATTCATATAGAGCTCTCATAATAGCTGAAACAGAGTTCCTTGGTCTTTTTGGGAACAATCTCCTGGAAAAAGAGCACCTATTAATAATTAAATATATAGTATCATATACATCTGAGTGCTTAAACTGATACATTTGAGGTTCAAGAGCTGGGATGGAAATTTCAATAGTGGCATAAAACTGCATATTTCTGGGTTTGTTGTTTCAGGATTGTATTTTCCATTAGTGCTCACAACTTAGTAAAGTTTATGATTTTGGAAAGAGACTAAGTGAGGTCTCAATTTCTTATCTATTATAATTTTCTATTTCTCAGGAAACTTAAAAGAGCACCTTTGTAGAAAGCACCTCTTTTTGTTGGAATAGGAGTAACTGAGGGCAGTTGTTCATCAATTTTGTACCATAATGGATATGCTGGTATTGTCCTGCTGAAGTAAGATAGGCGGAAAGCTGGGGAGCCTAAGAACAGGATCTGGTAAGTTGAACTAAGATATTTAATATGTGATAAAGGATCTATTGTGTTAATATGGTAATTTTTTATGCCTGAAGTCATGAGAGGAGCTATTGAAAAAGCTCTAGAAATCTATTAAAGAGTAGCCAAAGTTGAAGGTAAAAAAGTACTTATATAAAATAAAGGGAGCGAATATTTATAGGCTTTTAATTAACCTTACTTTTATCAGAGCGTCAATGGCTTCCACTGGCAAGCTCTTCAACACCCTGAACTTGTTCAGGTAGGTATCAACATAAGGAATCCCTTTGACCACTTTGATAAGCAAAGTTGATAGTGATCCATTAATATGGGTGATTATAGTTGGTATTTAATATCTAGGGAAATTTGGATCAACTAAGAGAAAATCAGAATTGAACCAATTAGCCAAAGGTCAATCCTGACAGTGATTGTGAGTTATTTATTATCTCTGAGGGCTGACCAACGTGGCTGTACACCTTGTCACTCTACTCAAAAAGGGTTTGGTCATAAGTCTGATGGGCCTTGGGGTCAGCCACTTCAGCATACATGTTAACGCGGTCCATTTTTTAAAATAAGTAAACTGGGCCGCAGAAAGTGTCTCCTATAAAGAGAACCAATTATTTAAATCATCTTTTTGGTGGCATATTTATAATTTTTATTCAATTGAGGCAAGCCAACCAGGGGACAGAAAATAATGAAACAGAAACTTGAAAACTAAACCAACCAAAAACATGCTTTGACCACCTTAAACGAGCAGCAGGAAACACAAAAATTGAGAAAACACCTATGAGGTGGCACATCGGCGTGTTGCTTATCCCACCATGGCGAGGGGGGATCAGGAAGATCATCATTTTGGTTCAGCATTGAAGAGGCGGATTATTGTTGATAGTAAGGTTGTGGCATCCGTTGGATGAGGGTTGAGGTGAAGTAGATAGTTGTTGAGATTGGCAATCTGGGCCTGGAGCATAGTATCAATGAGTTTGGCAACATGGTGTTCAGCTGGGATGTGGGCG
The DNA here is from genome assembly GCA_022478985.1 of Massospora cicadina. Lineage (NCBI taxonomy): Eukaryota > Fungi > Entomophthoromycota > Entomophthoromycetes > Entomophthorales > Entomophthoraceae > Massospora > Massospora cicadina. Next base: position 58,376 of record JAKSZP010001621.1, on the reverse strand, counting down.
TTGGGAAGCTGGGCTAATTTCGCGCTTTTGGCTCTAGTGACATGTGTGGATGGGGAGAAATCTGCCAGTTCAGTGACATATTTGACAGAGATGGTAGCAGTTTCATAGAGGCGTTTGATTTACTCTTTTGCAATAGCAGGGAAATTGGGAGGGAATTGGGGGATATGCAGCCCTTCCTTAAATTCAGTAACAGATTTTGCCACAGCTTTGCAAAGATGACAATTTTTGGGTGAGGCTACCATGGCCTCAGCAATCTGGTGGTCTTTTTGGAAAGGGGTAGCATTGGGTTTGGGGACATATTGGTTGGGCGGGGGTGGGGCATCAAAGTATAAATTCAGATAAGGTTCTAATTCAATTTAAAATCTGGTAATGTAAATTTCACCAGATTTGGTCACTTCATCCAATAAGTCCCAGGGATTTTGGTTGACTAGAATTGATTTAGTGATAGGTGGCTGGGGTTGGGTAAGTTTTGGGGCAGGAAAATTTTTGGATTGAATATGGGTCTAAACCTGCTCCTGATTGGGTAGCATGGGTGTAAATTGGCCGGCTTGGATTTGGGTTACTAGATTTTTCTGCTGATTCATCGAGTGCACAACCTGGTGGGTGGGGGCAGCCAAAACCTCATTCAAACGCTGTTGGTGTGGCCTCATGGGTGGTGTTAGCAGTTTTTGAAGTGTTTGAATTGTATTGACATGTATTTTTGGTGTGGTCCAATTCATGGCAGAGGGGGAAAACTGTGTGGCTGTTATCAATGCAAGCTCAAAAGAGAAGGTCAGGTGCAGATGGGATTAGGCATGCGGTGGGATGTGCTGGGCCATGTTCAGCTGGTGGGGGGTAATGGTGGAAATTGCCCAAGGTGCCGCAAGGCGCTCAGCACCACTTGGGACAATGAATTGGAGGATGGGGTCTTTGCCATAATTAGACTGTCCTGACACTAACTTTTTATAAAATGTTTGAGGGAAAGGTGTGAGGGGAGGTTTGCAAAAGTCACCACAAGTGTGGTATCATCTGGGAGATGTGTTTGGGTGATGGTAATGGTGATGTTTTTGTATAATAAGGGCGTAACTGCTGCAGCAGCCGCGTCCTCTTCAGTGTGGAAGCCTATATTAATGTAGCTCTTATAAGGGCAAAAGTCAATAAATTCTGCCGGTGCAAAGGTGGCAGTTGCCAGCTCAATTATTACTTTGTCAGCATATGGGAAAAGACGTCCATACTTGACATGGAGGCAAAAGTGGATAGTTGATTAAGGTAGGGCTAAGGGATGAGGGCAGGTTGGGTGGACTTGTTCGAGGTGGAGTGTTAAGTCCCTTGAAAGGGACATAGCATCCAGATGTATCTGGCAGACTGGACGAGCCAGTCCACACAAGTTTGCCTGATGGGTGGTAAATGCTAGTAGGTGGAGCACCGCAGCCCCACACTGTGGCAGCAGGTGGTGGATCTGAGGACATAAATTAGAAAATTTATACCGTGAGGTGGCAGTAGAAAAGCAGCTGTTTTTTCAAAAATCTCTTAAAAGTGATGTTAAGCGGAAATTGGTGCCATATTTATACTGAACATGTCTTTTTGTACATAACACCAGGTATTCTGTATGAGGACAGAAACTTGGAAAATGAGGAATTAATCTAAATTATCATAGCAAGGTTTTTTAAAATATTTATATGCATTGTAGACTCTCTTTTCTACTGGTGGAACTTGGTCTTGCTGGTGGGTGGGTGTTTTTATTTGTTCTAGGTTTCATCATCAATTAATAGAGCAATAAATCCCCTTTAAAATGACAATCCCTTCATTATATACCTATTAAAATCTTAAATTTCCATTAGTACCAGATACTTGGTAACTTTAATTCACAAATATATAGAATTTGCATTAATATTCTAGAAAGAATGGGAAACTAGTCTAGGAATGAGACACCATGAATAGCCATTTAATATTAGAAGATTGAATAATGACAGTTTTATGCCATCCCAAGGCAAGTTTGAGGAAAATAAATAAGTGAATTAGTTTCATATGGCTGCTGTACCAAAGTAACTATTCTTAATTATATATTTGAGACTTTGTGCTAGCGTGTTAGCAAATTTTTGTTTGTAACTTATTGATACTTAAAAGCTGAGATAGCCAATAACATAGATTACTATGACAAATTGAGGTATAACAGATTAGCCTCAACGGTAAGGCAAAAATATTTTTATTAACATTAATTTAGAAAGTGCTTAAAGATGAATTTTTAAATAAATAGTTTGTTCATATGGTTGTCAGACTAAATCTCAATAGACTCTTAACAGAGACTCACTGTGCATGGTCTAAAAGGCCTCCACTAAGAATTACCCTAGTTTTTCTTTAAAAATGGTAATATAGCTTCCCACAATACCGCATGTGGCCCCTGCAGCTTGAAATTCACTGTAGGAATTAATTGTGTTAATCTTAGTAATCACTGTATGGTGACTTACAACCAAATATTGTCTTACACCTTCTTGATCCAAGTTATGTTCAGTACTATAATATTACTAAATCAATATATTACATCTGTAAATACTTCAACAAAAGGTCAGCCTAAATAATTTAAGCCATTAAAGTGTTGTATAAGGTGACAGGAAGAGACAGGACGCTAAATTAGCATCCCTTAAACAGCCTGATGCATTCTGTCATCACAATACAAGAAATGTTTCCTTCTGTTATTCACCTTGATGTACACCTTGAAAATGCCCGCGAGTTATTTCACCATATAAAATGTCATTCATAGGATCAGAAACCATCTAAAGCCTACAACAGTGGATTTTTTCCATTTATGGAAGTATAATACCTTTCTGAGAACATTGTTTTATTGTAAAGATCATAATAATACATTTAAAAATGGAACATGATATTTATAATAAAAAATATTAGCATGTGCTAGGTATACAGGTGTGAAGAAAGACCAGGTTCTGGGCAGATCATACAATGTCCATCTTTCTAGTTCTTAGTAATAATAATATACTCTTTTTTTAGTACTAGTGGTGCCCAACCCAAAAGGGGGAGCCGCCATGCATCTTTATTTGCAAATGGGCCAAACAAAGGGATTATCATAGATTAAAAAATTCCTAATATAGCCCCTAGGTTATCAGCCTAGGAAGCCATATCAGATGGCGAGGAGGCTTTGGGGAAAAAATTTGTCTGGCGCCCGCTTTAGCTGGTGGACCATGGCAGACAGCATTGGGGTGGGAGCATCAGCAACATGGGGCATAAGGAGGTATAGTTGGGGGTTTTCTTCATTAATGAGGCCAGCGGTTTCCATCGCCTCAACATATTGAGCAAGTTGATGCTCAGCAAAATTGATGAGAGCTGGCACACAAGTAAATGACTTGATGCGCCATTGGGTTTGGGGATAATTGGAGTTGAAAAGAGAAGTCTTTGCTGCATCGATGCAAGCACAGCTCACACCAAAAGCAAGCTCCTCAATTTCATACTTTGCATCTTCCTCAAAATCATGAGGAAAATTGGGGATAGGAATACCCTCGACAATGGGCTCCATTGCCCCATGGAGTTGCTGGCAGAGGAGTGTATATTAATATACTCTTCCTCTTGCATTAAGTTCATGGCCCTATATTATTTACTGCTTTTTGAAAATGTGAGAGGAGTAGTCCACCCTACATTTCAGATGGCTTATAGAGCACTTAAATTTCTGGAGGAGGATCCCTGGTACCAAACTCTGTGAGAAGCCTCCCTCTCTACCTCTCTAATAAGATCTGTGAGTTGTTTGCCACTGTGTTGATATTCTTCTAAATGGTAGACCCTTTATGACTATGGGCAAATTACAAAGACAGTCTTGTGGAAGGCGTGAGTATGTAATATGAGAGATTATGGTTCCCAGCTGGTCATAGATGTTATATACAAACAGTACCTGTGTCATAGATAAAGACATAATTGTAGTTGAGAAACAATATAAGAAGTGAGATGTAACATTTTACTTAGTTTATTGCACAGATTCTAAATATGTTGTAAGAATAAGGGAAATTTCTAGTTGTATGGAGAAAATTAACCAATCAAGTCTTACTTATGAGTGGTATCTAAGGCACTCATGTACCCTCTTATTGTTCTTTAAAAAATAGATAAGGGTAACTAATCTCTTCAATTCTTAATAGAAGTAAACATTATAAAAATTCAAAGGTCTATTAATTATCCATGTTCAAAATATTAAAGGGGTTAAAATAAGAGAGTTTGGTGCTCAAAACGTTAGTTGGCACCTCAATATAAACAGCATTCTTTACTGATGGTCTTAAAATTAAGGAAGCATATCAGCAAAAAACAACTCTTCAGTTATCCATCACCTAGTTAACATCCATCGCCAACAAGACATTGAGCTTCTAGGCTGACTTCTATAGATACATTTTCTAATATTTTTATCCAGCTCCAGTATATTATTTTTTTCAAGACAGCAGCTATTCTTAGGTAACATAACAAGTTATTCATTCATAGCAGGCCTCATTTTCCAAGATAATCTGCAAACTACCATTAATACAAGCATTTTAACTATTTGTTAGCTCCAACAACTACCCCTAATTGGTCAGCGTATTAGACCAATTGATTCTAGTAATAAATTTGACCATTCAGTCAACGACTGAAATGACTCACAAAAATGTTGTAGATAATGATCTATTAACCATTGATTAGCTTCAAATTTATTAAATACCAACAATAATTCCAACTGATAATTACTAATCAGAAATCACAAAACAATTATTGCCGATAAGCTGTATGACCCAAGTCCAATATTTAGTCAAAGCCAAATAAGTTGGTCATAGAAATTAACATACTCCAGATCAGCCATATTATGCTGCTAGACTGCTGATTTCTCTCTTCACACTCTTGGTGCTACTTTAATAAAATTTCTCTAGTAATGTATACCTTGATCGCTTAACTTCATATTATGGAAAACTGGATTCTGAACTTCTATACAAAGATCACCCTGTTGGAATGTTTAACACTTCAGAGGCCTTATTCTCTTTAATTATTTTTATCATCGCGCCTTCATTTATATCATCACCAGCACAGGACTTTAGTAGTGAATAATTATGGCTTTGGTGAGCAACAGCACTCAAATCAGTTTCAGCAAATACAATTGTCAGTTATACCCCATCCCCAAGAGGTGTTATTAGCATTTGTAGATTCTAGGAGGCAAAAATAAAAATTTTCAAGTTCTTTTTTTTAAGATCTAAGACTTTAAAATCTTACTATGGACTCTATTAACTAAATGACTAGCAGAGATATTTTGATCATATAAGTATATGTTGCCAATCGTAAAATTACTTTGAATGGCATGTCCATAATGAATCCATCTTATTTCGGTGACTGAGCCCATGGATATCACAAAATGATACTTTATCTAATTACAAATTCTTTAATATCCAGTCAATTTCTTTCATCATACTTCTTGGCCTGGACTCTTTTGCTAAGAGTTTTGGTGAACGCTTGGGATTTTAAATTGATTAAAAATATTCTCTAATTGATTTAATTATTATTCAGAATTAATCCCTAATGTTAGTTTCTTTTTAGTACTAGATGGTCCCTCCCTAATGTTAGTTTCAATGTTAAATATAGAATTTTAGGGTAACGCTGCTTTTCTCCCATATATTAATTTAAAGGTAATTTACCCTTGTCTGAATGATAGCTGACATTATAGGCAAAAGCCACTGATCTAAATGATGCCCAAGAAGATGTCTTATCCACAACCAGTTTCTGTATCATGGCAGCTAAAGTAGTGTTTAATCTTTTGACCAGTCCTTTCATCTGTGGCCAATATGGGACTGATAATAGCTTTTCTTTTTTATTAGTCTGATTAATTGAGGTGTGAAAAAGGAAGTGAAGTTCGTTCCATTATTGGTAAAAATAACTTGAGGGCATCCATGCCATCATACTGCTTGTTATAAGATAAACTTAGAGGTACTCATGATATCCACTTAACTCAAGGCTCTTGTATAAACCCATCTGGTTAAATGGTTGATCTCAATCATAATGTATATATCTCCTCAAGTTCTGACATTAATTGGGACCATGACATCAATTGTTACAGGATGCCACACAAGTCTTGGGCGCACTATTCAATAACACTTTGTACCCATATGAGGTTTTTGCAGCTGACACTAACACAACATGAAACAAAGTTGGCTGCGATTTAAATCAGCGACTACCATTAATATTGTCAAAGATGTTTATAGTGTTTTTAGGCCACCATGCCTGACAACTTTGTGGGCAGCTTAATTTACTAAATATCTTTTTGACAGCTCTAGAAAATATCTCTTATCCTCAATTATATTGTAGAGTAGTCTGTTTTTAATTTGGATTTGATTATGGCTTTTGTCAATGTTTTTTGAACTTCTTGGGGTTCATCCCCTAAATTCTCATTGATCATTGTATGAAAAAGTTCATCCAGTTGTTAAAACACAATATTAATAGCAGGCAAAGTTGATGTTCCATGGCATTCTAATTAGATCCCTTTCTGCTCTCAAATTTTAAAATAATAGGCTTGCAAATCAAAGATAATTGAGCTAACCTTGTTCCAATCCTTTAACATTATTCAACCAGCAAGAGAAGTGTTGTAGATAAAGCCACAAATGTCTCAGAAGATCATTCTCCAACTAGTGGAATGACTAGAGTTCAATTCCATTCTGGCGGAGGTTCAGGAAACTAACCCACCTTGGATTAAAACAAACAAGCGCCTTTTTATGGATGTGGGCAAACCAAACACTTCACTCAGTGGCAGAGTAACGTCATTTGAAACAATTTTTGACATGACAATTTATAGGATCTACTTAGTACAAACAATTAGGTCACCAAAAATCTGTATGAATTTAACTTATTTGATACCTTTGGGGCCAATATATTTTCATTCCACTAATGATGTGACAATGACCAGACCAAATTACTCTAATAAGAGCGTATGAAGGTCAAAGATAAATATTAATAAAACTAGCAAACGATTAATTTCAATAGTTACTCAAAACCATGATGTGAGGTTCATCATAAGAGCTTCATTGCTCAAAACTTGAAGTTGAGCATGTGTTTCCAGATTTGGTAATAAAACAATATTAGAAGAATATATAAAGGCACAAAACCTAGAAGCATGGAAGATTGGAAGGGCCCTTGAACATCCAGGTTCAGGGAAATTACTATGAGAAGGAGCTCACGCCTAAAGAAACTGGCTCAAATGGACGAATCCACAAAAGCAGCAGTTAGACGCTGTCTAACTATGGATCTTAAAAATCCCCCATATCAACACCAATATTCCTATCTTATTTCTTAATAGTCATACATTTTTCTATCTTATTTTTTTCTTTAAGTATAAAATAATTTGCTTTTTACACTAATAAAATCTTTCTACATAATCTCAGTTTTATCCCTTTATTTTTATTTATAGTGGTTTATGTGAACTAATTGCCATTATCCAGTCTGTGATTAGCCATCCAGTAGAATACAGTAACCAGTCTGAGATCTTCTCTGTTTGAACAAGGACACTCTCTATTGTGTATACCTGGGAGATGAGCTGCCAAGGGAGAGATTGAATTGGCTTCCATTGAGCCCCAAGGGCCAACCTATAACAAACATGTATAAGAGTGTAAACAAGAGATTTACCATATATTTGAACAGTTTACAAAGAGATTGATGCTAGAAAGGGTAGCATCAGAGGAGAATTTGCTCTATGAGGATGATTGTGATCTAAAAGAAGGTTGTCTGGTGCTTAATCTTCAAGTAGTAGAACCCCTGATCAGCAAGTCAGCATCACGTATTGAGCAAGCCAAGGTTGGTTAGCTGCCTGTAAGCATGGTCTGTGATAACTTTAAAATGTGTTCTGTGGATATAGACTTAAAATTGCTTGCAGGCATAATAACAGAAAGAATGCCCCATTTTGTACAGTGTAAATCAGCTGGAGATAATATTTTTCTCACATATTATACTGGTTGTTCATTTCGGGCATCATCAATTTGACTTAATATGGAACAGATCCCCAAATGGGAAATGTCCAATTAAATTAATGGACAACCAAAGTTAGTGTGCTTTAAGATAGAACTTGTTATTAAACAATTCTGGAGCTCATCAAAAAGGCTTGGTCCACTTAGTCTCATATAAAACTTTTTTAAATTTTTTAAGAGATGAAATAATTTCTTGGATATCTTTGTAAAGTCTTAATATATTGGCTAAATAACTAACCATCCCCAGGAATACTTTTATAACTCAAACATTTTTGTTATTGACATCTTTTTGATTGCATGTACTTTCTGAGCCTGAGGTTGTATCCTTCTGAATTCATGATGAAGCCCAAGTGTTCCAACATGTTCTTGTTAACAATAATTTTTTCTCGTTTAAATTTCATATTAGTGGAGGACAACTGTTTGAATACTTCTTACAGAAGATTCAAATGGTATTTGAATATTCTGCTAAAGACATCTATATTGTTTAAGTATACTGAAACACAGGTCTACCTTAAATAAGTTAAGGTGGTGTCCATCGCCCACTGGAAAGTAGCTGGTGAATTACATGTCCTTGCAGCATTATTGTAGGTTGATAAAGTCCTTTTACTGAGATAGTACACATTTTTTATTGGTCCCCAAATTGGATAGTCAATTTGTCAGCATCCTGAAATAAGATCCATTATCAAATAGAATTTAGCTTCCTCAAGCGTTATAAGACATTTATCAATACTATTTAGAGGATAGGAGAACTTTTTAGCGATTTTTTATGGTGGCAGTAGTTGATCACAACTCAATTAAATCCATCCTTCTTCTTCATTTATTTGAGGCAAGCCAACCAGGGGATGGACATTACCAAAACTAAAAATATACTAAAAAACGTAACTATTTGGTTCAAACAAAACGCCCTAATGAGCGGATCAAGTGAAACGCTTTGAAAACTAATTAACCAGGTGGGCAATGAAAGCCGCTTATCCCTCCATGGTAGAAGGGGAGGGGGGGCCAGGGTGCTCATCTTGGGCAGCCTCTTCAGCAGCAGCTTCTCTCCCATAGTAAAGTGCATGTCACAGCTGTCAGTAATGGCGTTGGGGCATCTGCGGTATGTGGTTCAATATCTCTAATAATTGGAATTTCATGAAAATTACCAACTAGGTAAATGGCACTGAGATATTCAGTTAAAGCTTTTTTAGCTTTAATTCAGGCGTCTGGGAGTTGAACAAATGTGGCAATGTTGGTTTGGGTTATTTTTGCTTTTGGATTCCATTCTATAGTTGCCACGTTCTGGATAGCATTGTTTGCGTTTTTGTAATACTTGTTCACCGATATTTGCTTTTTGGGGTTAAGGTTGTGAGGATAACAGATAGTGGAATTCCTCCTTTGAGTATTGCTACTGATTTAGTGACAGCTTTATGAAGGGGACGACAATCTGGTGTTGAAGCTGCTTCAACTGCAAGCTGGTGATCACTGTGAAACAATTTGGCGTTTGGATGTGGGGTATAAAGTTGAGGGGGGTATTTGGCGTCCCATTCTGCATTAACAATTCGCTCAATTTGCAGAGATGGTTCTTTAATGAACTTACCTGATTCGTCAATTTCAGCCAATAATTCCCATGGGTTTTAGTTGAATTGGATTGGGGAATCAGCATATGGTTGAGGTTTGTTCAATTCATTTGCTGAAGCATGGGATCAAACTGGGATCCAATCTGATGCTTAATTGGAGGAATTATTTTTTGGCATTGGGGCGAGGAGGAGGCTGATTGGTGGCTGCAGGTGTAGCTGCAGCAGCAGGCTTTGGGGGTGGAGGAGGTAGGATTGTGCCCCATTCCTGAAATTATACAGGGTGGGCAGAGGATTGGAGGTCAGCGGATGAGTCATCTGATCCATCTGAAGTGGTTGAGTAGGGGCACTTGTGTTTCAAGTAGTCTAATTAAAAACATGATGGACATATTGTCTGCCCACCCTCAACGCGGGCCTGAAATGGATGGTTGGGCGCTGAGGGAATAACGGTGCATGGTGGATTGCCACCACAATTTTATTAAATTCAGGGCTTATCATGGCATATGCCTGAGGCCCAGCAAGTCGTGTGGCCCCATGTGGGACCATAAATTGTAAGATGGGGTTGGAGCCATAGGCTGCCAAACTGTCCATCAGCTCCTGGTGGAGCACTTCAGGGGGAGGTGGGTGGGAAGGCCAGCAAACTGGACCACCAAAGTGGTGTCCGCTGGGAGCCAAGTCTGAGTTGTGGGGAGAGGGGTGCCCTGGAATACCAAGGGCACAGTTGCTGCAGTGGCAGCGTCAGCTTTGCAGGTGAAGCCGAGGTCAAAATACCCCTTGTAGGGGCAGAAATTGATAAAGCCAGCGGGTGTTATCACCGCCTGTGCCATTTTGATAATGGCTTGGTTGTGGTATGGGGATAGCTTACCATATTTGACCCTTAGGCTGTAGCACATGTTGCTCTGGGGGAGCACTAGGGGGCAGTGTGGTACGCCTGGGTACAAGCAAGGTGGGCGTCCATGTCCTTGGGCGTAACAAATCGTCCCATAGGTTTGGAATGACTGGGTGAAACAGTCCTAGCGCGTTTTCCTGCTGGATGGAAAATGGCGGGGGGAGTTTTGCCACTGCCCCACGCTGGAGCAGCTGGCAGAGAATCTGAGGACATCAGAGTGAAACTACTATGGGCAAATTCGATTTGTTTTATAGTTTTGTGTAATTTTGCTTGGAAAGTTACGCTGAGCAGAAAGAGAGTGCCATCTTTCTTCTTAATTAATAATATTGGACTAGCACAAGGTACTGAGGAGGGCACTAGCAATCCATGCTTAAGTAACTTGTTAATTTCATTAGCCAGTTTGCCTCTGCTGTGGATTAATGAATTGGTCTCATCCAATTAGTTCTGACTCCCCAGTATTGACTTCATTCAGTGCATACTTTACATATCATAAATCATGCTAATTTTGTGCAAAAATCACATCATACTTCTCAATGAGTTCAAGGCTGCCTCCCTTTGGTTTTAGAATCCAGTCATTTGTTTACAATTAATTAGTGTATGTACATCTTTAGCATATGTTTCTGAAAACCCATTTTAATAAGATTGCCAAATTTATGAAAAGATCTGATTTCTGTTATGGATTCATGTGGGAAGACACTATAGTTTAATTTTTTTCCAATTTAAGTAGTTCTCCAATTAGATTTGCAACCAAAACGCTTATTTTATACATGACCCAGGATTATAATTTCAGGCGCCACCCAAAGGTTCAGTCCTGGATTTTTTCCATGGAGCTTTGACTTCCGCATACAGCTTGTCAGGTATCTCTATGTCAACCCCAAGTTAATTACTAATTGCGTTTCAAGTTGAGTAGTTATTGGTGCATAAACCCAAATTGAAATTCCACAATGCTTTCTAATTTGTGTGGGCAAATTTCAGGCTTTTATTTCAACTAATTGATATTAGATAGGATAACACCATTGTTGTAAATCAGATTGACAAAATTATTCCATTCTCTTGTTGGAGCATCCCTTTTCAATTTATAGATCATTGGCAAGTTTTGCCCAAAATTTTTCAAGGTGCTCTCTTGAAGATCGCATTTTACCCCATATTTTCTCATAAGCTTGGTCTAATAAGACTATCTTTGTTCTTGTTGGGTAATAAAATAGCTGGTGTTGAAATGATCAAAAATCAAAATGAATAGGTAAGGCGCTATAAGCACCACAGGAAGTTGTTAATTTGGTCCCACTATTTCAAATTCCTTCCAATGTCTCAGATCCAGAGAGATTTTCAAACGGTTTAAAAGTTTGGAAAAAACAATTATGAATGATGCGCCACTATCAATAATGGCCTTCACTTTCACTTAGTTAACCAAAATCTCTGCATATGTGCAATTAGAGTATTATGGAAAATCGTTAACTGTGTGAATAGCAGCAATAGCTTTTAAATATATAAGATAAATATGCGTGAATATGTTGGATAATAACTCCTTAATGATACTGATTGATATAGAAACGTTGATATCACTTAGTTTTAATTATCAAAAATTCTTCTTTATCATTGGCAAAATTATGCTTTTTCTGACTATTGGCGAGTATATGGTCAAGCAACATGTGATACAATTTTGGAGTAAAGCAAATTTTTTAGTCTTGGTAGTTGTATTGAAATTTTGGTATATGATTTGATAAAAGGGGATTGGTTGAGGGTTCAGCCACAAAAAAGATCAGAGATGTATAACTCTTCTTGGAGTTTATCTAACGGAACTGTGCTGCTATAGATCTAGATTGTTCCTCTTCTATACTTCAGGACCTTTTCCCAGCTATTGACTGGTTTCCTTTTCTTTAGGTTGATAAGGTTCACCTAATCCTTGCCTTTATTGTTCCTGCAATGAGAGCATAATGACCCATAGCTCCACATTTGTTGCAGGTAAAGCATGACTTATAGCCAATTCTGTCCTTCAGGACTCACCCATATTTTAATAATTTTTGAAATTCTTGTCTTGATTGGTAAGTAATTCTAAATTTTGATTTCAACCTGAATAAGATTGTGCTTTGGTTTTACATATCCAAAGTTGTGGCCAACATTTTCAGGTATTCTACCATCTGGGAGGTTGAAGTGTTGGTTAATGCTGACACCATCGTTGATTGTAAATCTTTATAGGGTCAGAGCGCTATTTTCATGGTGATCAAAGCGTCAAATTGCTTATTACATTTGCGCTAGCCAGGATTTAAGCCTCCTGATATAATTAATCAACAAATGCTTCAAGGGTTTCATCCTTTTTTTCAATCTTCATGAACTCTTGATTTCGTTTAAACATCCATTTAGGGCTACTAATTTTTTCATAGTCACGTTTTTGTATTATTATATGTCCAATTGTCCCCTTATAGCTGGGTAAACCCAAATTCTGTCAGTTGATGTCCAGGAAATTTATCACAGTGACCGCTTTCTGGTGATCTTTTCATCCAAACATAGTCACTTTGAGCAATCTAAAAATGCCAGAGTATTAATCCTGTAGAATTTTGGTATTCTCTGGGTGCTTTGAGACTCTTCAGTGGCTTCTGTTCTGATTGAGGTACATTGAGCACAGCCCGTAGCCCTAGAGGTAGTTAAAGTATTGTTGTGGTCATTGATGAGATGTTGGAAAAAGAGCCAGGTTGTTTTATTAGAGGCTTCATGCTTCTCACATTTCTTTTTAGTCATTTCCATAAATCTATTATTGCCAAATTGGTCTAATTTTAAGAGCAGGTACAAAAATGATTCTCTAGACCTTATAATTATTTCAAGATTTAAGATGTTTCTACCATAGCAGGAGATTTTCACAACTTCAGCTTCATGTGCAACCTTTAACATTCATAGGTCATTGGTAACATTGATGTGTTTTCTCTTTTTTAAATTTATCCCCATATATGTCATTATTTGTTTTTTATAACAAGGTCTGTTTCTTCTTCTGCCTTTGTAATTCGTTTTTCAACTTTTTTGGATTGGTTACGGTGCCATAAATAGTATATTTAAGTTGATGGTTTCTAGCTCCTTTCATATCCACAAGATTTCTCTCAGAACAGATAACATGATATTCATAATTTCTAGTTTCTCTATAATTTTCAAAGGCTCAAATGACCCTGTAGTGAGCATCAAATTGTAAATTTCTAATAAGTTTGTCGCACAAGTTCTGACTATTTTGTATAAATAAAGGAAAATTTCTAGAAGCATGGAGACAACTAATCAGTTAAAATTTTCTTTATAATTGATTACAACCCCACTCAGGATTCCTCTTAAAAGTCTCTTGAGTAAATAGACAAGAAAGAATCTTTCAATTAGTTAATAAATGTACATTTATAAATATTTAAATATCTCTTATTTGTTTTTACTTACAATAATAAGGGGGTTTAAATAAAGAGGTTTAAATTTCAACTCTTTGGTTTGCACATCAATATAAATGACTTTCATTGCAAAAAGCTTTACCCTGAGGAATTATATAAGCGTTGAAAAAACTCTTCTGTTATTCATCCACCCAGTTAGCATTCATCATCAGCTAGATTATAATACTTCTGGGCTGTCATGAAAGATAACGTGTACCAATGACTTTATACATCCCCAGTAGATTAGTCTTTATAAGCTAGCTGTCATGGACCCAGCTAATAACGGTTATATTGGGCTCAAAGATATGGTGTATATGCACCCAGTGTAGAGCCGAGAATGCCATGGGCACAGAGATCTGAATGACTTGGATGAGCGGGGCTCAAGTGTGATTGTGAGGAAAGCAAAAGTTCAGCGATGTACCAAAGGCTCCCAAAGCAAGCCATACGGTTGCAATGGGGCAACCTCAAGTCTTGTGAGAGCAACTGAGGGCGTTGAAGGCAGTTAAGATGACAACTCATTAGGATTTCACAGTTGCAGCCTTCAGTTTAAAGAGATCAGGTCGCAGGTCAACGAAAGGCAGTTTAGGTTTGCTATGATATCAGCGGTGGGAGCTGGGTGTAAAGGGGGCCCATGCAGAGCGTTGAGGGATGATCCTACCTGAACAGGATGCTCCAGGCCCTAGGTGAGTGTCGGGGATTCAACTATGATGACCAAAATTACTCAAGATTGAGATTTGTTATTTCAGTCTAATGAGATTGCAAATCTATGTTGGAGATATCCGATTCTAGGATAGACTAATGATCAACCCTTCATAGTTATCAACCTTCTCTGAAGGATGATGCTAAGCTATCTGATAAGGCAGAAAAAACATATTAGAAGGTCAGTCTCATCAAATAAGAATCCTATCAGATCTGACCATCAGAAGTATGGTACTAATAATCAGCAATATTAGTCATTTAAACGGAAATATATTACCTCAGGTGCATCCCAAAAATCCTCATGAATAACTACTAAATTACCCCTATAAATAGCCCTCATTTCTAACAAATGAAGTACCTCTATTTTTGCCTCGTGTAGCCTAATTTTGGTCTATTCATACAGAATTCTTTATTTATGATTGGAATCAACTATAGCAATGGAACTAATAACTTTGTTGCAATTGTGTCAATCTTTTCTAGAGCCATGGAACTAATAAGTTTGTTGCCTTCATAGCACCTGCTTATCATAATTTATCACAATATTCGAATAGTGAGTGTGATCTTTAGCAGGCAGAATGGGTGGGAGTCATGACTCACTAATGAAGGAACAGAGGCTCTCTTGCACTGCCCCCCAGAGAGCGGCTTCCAGGGAGCCAGTGTCAGAACAGACAGCCAGATTTTCACCAAACGGTCATGTGATAGCAACAGGCAAAGTGAATGTGTTGTCCGGTGCAAACTGATGTACAAGATTTATAATGCACCACTAAGTGGCAGGGTTAATCAACCAGATAAAGTAGTTGACAAGCATCGGAAGGAAGATCTGAGCAATGACATGTTTTTCTGGATTGATAGGAAGAACTTTTATATATAAAGAGGCAGACAGGAGCCGCAACAAGATGAACAAGAGCATTGGAGTTTATGTTTTCAACTAGATGAGGAAGTAATAAAAATGAACTGACAACAGCCCCTGGGCAGGGCTGTTGCTTTAAGAATCAGGGGCAGCATTGGGGAGGGGCATTAAAGTATTGGCCCCTTGGAATTTGTTGGCAGAAATTGATTGGCTGGGGGGAGAGGTGGACCAGGGTACTTGCATACCTGTCAAATCTTGAAAAACGCTCTTGAAATGTTCCCTAATTTTTGGTCCAAGCCAAGTCGACCATGCCAACCTGGGACCTGATCATCTGAGTGAGCCTACCCCTGCATCCTGACCTACCCAAATTCATACTAAAGGGTTGGATTATTTCTCTGGCTCGCTGGCTGATCAGCCCGAAGCATAAATAGGAGCCCAAATTGCTTTTCGTCCTGGGAAGTCCTGACCAGCTTCCCCAGCCCAGAAATTGCAGACTGAGCCTTGAGGTCATCACTAGCATTTTTACCTAAATATTTATAAAAATTGCCAGGGGAGTGGGGAGTCCCAGGGGCCTGCACGTGGCCCTTGGCTTGCACAACCTCTCTGCACACCCCCTCTATCAACCCTAACAGGGTAGATGAGGGGATAGAGGTGGGAGCAGGACATCCTTGGGGAAGATTAGTCACCCAGCGCTCATCTATCATGTGCGCCAAATTGCTCAACTGCAACAGGGGGTCCACTTGGGCCTTGGGACCCATTTTTTTCCTAAAGTGATACTTTTCCTATCCAGATGCAGAGGCTGGCCTCCAGAAATCACACTACCCTTTTTTTAACTGAAAGGACCCCCACCAGGAGCATGAACCAGTGCATAGTTTTTTGCTTCTTCAGAGGCTTTAAGGTGAGAATGGCAGTAATCTTTTGGGTGATAAGGGCTATAGAATGGGATGCGTGGATACCCTCCACCAGCTCCTTACAGTTTGCACAATTGCATGCACTCACCCAGCTGTTCTTATATAAGAGATACCCTTTACAGGCGACCAGATAATTGACAAATTGACAAGGCCTCTGGGAGTCAAGAATAGCCTCCACCTCTGCTTCCTGGTAGTTCCTGGTGATAAAGGCTCTGGATAGGTTGGCCTAGCCCCCTTGAAGGATGTTAAGAGGGAGGTATTAAAGACATTGTGCTGCTTTTAATGCGCGGGCAGTTTTATACAAAGGCCCCATTACCTAGATCCTTCTCAACCTCAAAGGGACCTGAGCGTTTGGCCGCCAAATTCTGGGTAGGAGCTTTCAGGAGGAGGTTCCATGGTCCATCATGACGAAGGAGCCAACTCAGATCTCATGTCCAGAAAGCGTTTCTGTTCAGCGAACTTCCTGTAGTCCTTAATGGACTCTTCCAAGTGTTCACAGGTCAGGTTGTGCATCTCACGGAGTGAGTTCACGCAGTACTCAGCTACTGGAACCACCAAAGAGAGATGGGGAAACTTGGAAGGATGGGTTGTACCCCATGGTGGCCTTAAAGGGGGAAAAATTGGTCAAGGAGTTGATGGAGCTATTATAAGCAAACTGTGCGAGGGACAGGTCCTTGGCCCAAGTGTCTTGCAAGGCAGTCACATAAAAATGCAGGTACTGTTCCAGTACCTAGTTCACCCTCTCAGTCTGTCTATCAGACTGGGGTGGTAGGCGGTGGAACTGCAGGGTCTAATGCTGAGGAGGGTCACAACTCCAACAAAAACTGGGCAGTGAACTGGAGGCCCCTATCGCTCACTAAATCTTTGGAGACAAACATATCGAATACATGGCTGGCAAACAAAATTGCATTCTCCTCGCAGTGATAGCTGAGAAGCAGGGGAAAAAGAGAGAAAACTTGATAAATTGGTCAACGACTAGCATAGTGGCATCTGAATCACAGAAGGGTGGGAGTTCCACAGTGAAGTCATCCAAAACTGAGGGCCATGGACCCTTAGCCTGATGCAGGAGGGCGTAACAACCCCTTCTTACCATAACAGTCTGAATTTGCACGCGCGCAGGTGAAACAATTGGAAATCCAAGTGGGAATATCTTTAGAGAAACCTGAACAGTTGTAGGTTTTCTTATTAGGTCCACACACTTCTTGGTCTCAGGGTGCCCTATTGCTGGGAGGACGTGGTGCTCCTCAATGACATGGCCGTGCAGTGAGGGGGAAACCAAACTTAATCACAAAAAAAGATTTTCTCGTCCCTCAAGGTGTACAAAGCTCTTTTTTGACACTTAGACTCAAAATCGGATTAAAGCTCAACCCCTTCATGGCAATAAGTTTGGGATGCAAGGATGCAGGTGAGGAGTGGGGCATCGAGGGCCAGGTCAGCGAAGGCCACCATATGTAGGTCCAAGTTTGGATTTGGATGGGAATACTACAGTGGTGAGCTCTGGGAGGTCCTCACCATCATCAGGTGCAAGTAGGAATTTCAATTTAGCATGTTTAATAAGACATTCAAGGGACCATTGATAAATTTGTACTTTAATTAAAGCCACAGAGATCCTGGTAGGTGCATGTTTGCTGGTGCCCCAGCCTTTGAGGTTTGTGGTGGTAGAGAAGGGCCTTGTAATATGTTCAACAACAAGTTTATGCTAGGCATCCTGCAGGAGGTATCACCATTGAGTGAGTGAACACGCCACTGTCATCAACTCCTTGTCATAGATGGGCCATGCTTGCTGAGTTGAGGTGAACTTGTGGGAGAAATAGGCTACTGGGTGCTCGACTCCTTTGTGCTCCTGTAGCAACGTGGCACCCACTGCCACCAAAGAGGCATTGCAAGCTACTAAAAAAGGGCAAAAGGTGTCTGCATGGCTGAGGACTGGGGCTGTCAATAAGACCTCCTTAATGGCCTCAAAGGCTTTCTGGAATTTGGGGGACCACTTGAAGGGAACATTCTTCATTGTGAGAGGATGGAGAGATGCCGCAAGTTGAGCAAGGGCTTGGAGAACTTCTTAGAAAAGGTTATTATACTAAGGAAGCTGTGAAGTTGTTTTTGGGTAGTTAGGGTGGGCCATGACTGGATAGCCTTGAGCTTGCAGGGGGAACTGCATAGCCATCTAAAAGATATGGTTGCTTATAAAGGTCACCACTTCCCCTGAATAATTCACACTTGGAAGTTTCCACGAAGACTCCTGCCTTGTGGAGAGCTGCCACCACCATCTCAGGTTTTTGGCATGTTGCTCCAGGGTATGGGAATGGATCAGGTATCTTTGATGTAGACGATGGCACATGAGAAGCGCAGATCCCCCAGCACATCATCAATGAGGTGCTGGAAAGTGTTTGAGGCATTTTTTAACCCAAAAGGCATCACCCTAAACTGGAAGAGCCTTTGTCAGGTGCAAAGAACCATAAGCCACTCCTGACCCTTTGCCACCCTCACTTGATTGAAGGAATTTACCAGGTCCAGCTTTGAGAAGATGTGGGACTTGGTGATAGCCTGGATGATGGATTGCTCAAAGGGCAGAGGGTATGGGTCAGGGATTGTGATGTTTTTAAAGTGACCATAGTCACCGCAGGGATGCAGGGAGCTATCTGACTTCCTGGCAAACCTATGGGTGAGGCGATGGGGGAAGATTTCATGATGAGCTAACCCTTCTCCAACATCTTATCCATCAAATCCCCTGGGCCTCATCCTCTTCCTCTGTATAAGAATAGAGGGGCAGTTGATTTTGACCAGGTTGACCATCAACCAGAATGATAGATCATACTCAGAGTGTGGGGAAGCTTGGCCGCCAGAGAATTATCAAAAATGGCCTTGTATGGGGCGAGAAGGGAAGGAAAGTCTGGGAGGAGGTCTGCTGGGTAGGGTTAGGAGGAGAGATTGAGCTATGGGTGGGACCCAGGAAAGAGTTTCTAGCAGCGGAAACTCTCCGCTCAGTTTAAGATTCATGTATAACAGAGAGCTACTCTTTAGGTTGATCTGAACCTGCTGGTGACGCCACCAGCCTACTCCCAAAATCACAGCATATAGCAGATCTTGCACTGCTGAAAATACGGTCGCAAAACCCGAATTCATGATTGTAAAGTGTAGGGAGCATCAAATGCTGTGGGACTTCAGAGGCTCAGATGAGGCACCATGTTATATTAAGCTTCCTTCATCACCAAATTTAAGGAACGCGTTACATTGAGACCAATGAAGTTACCCAATGCACTCATATTAAGGAAGGCTTGTACTGTGACCTCACGTATCTCTGAGGGAAAATAAAACTGGAAACAGAAAATAGGCTTGATCCTATTTATTGGTAGAGAAAGAAAAAGAGCAGCAGAGGAAGGAGTATGGCCCATCATAAGGTGTGGTTGCTTAGGAGGTGCAGGGTTGAGCTTCTTGAGGCGAAAGAGTTACCTCTTCCTCACCTCAGATGATGAGCGCCGTTTAATGAGTACACCTGCTCCTCCCTCCTTGGGAGAGAAGCAGAGGTCAGACAGGGAAAAAACGGTGCAGGGCAGAACAGGTTCCAAATTTTGTGAACCCAGCAGAGTACCCTCCTGATCAATGGTAGGAACAAGGACATAGTTAGTGGGTACTTCCCCAGAGGGGGATATCAAATTTGGACCCCACATGGGACAGAGGGCTGAAAGCCCAGGGGGACGCTTCCCTTATCCGCAGCCATTGGCTGATGGAGGAGGGGCATCACGAGGCACAGCAAGGACTGCAACAACAAGCATGGGGACTTGAAAGGTCAGGCCTCAATTGAGCGGGCTATTGAGAAAGCAATCTTTAGGTAACCTGGGAGAGGGCCACAGGATGGGTGAGCAGTCAATAAGGGATCCAAGGCATCCCAGAAGGCAGAGATAGAGCTTAGAGAGAGGATTGGCACAGAAAAGACCAGCACGGCAAAGTCTTCAACAATGGAGGGTAGGTCTGCACAACTGTCCTAAGGTGAAGAGGCAGGGGAGGCGCAAGGGTCTCAACTCATGGGCCTGGACCGCTGAGGTGACTAGCGCAAGCAGAGGGTAGGGTTGACAATTTTGACCGCAGAATGGAGCACCCCCTTACCCAGCAGCGGACATCCTCTTCCAGAGCGTCAAGGAGGGCCACACTCTGTTGGGCATCAGAGGGGGCGGAGTTTTCCCACTGTTGGCGGTGAAGCGCACCTGAAGCTCTGCCAGGACACCCAGAACTTGGTCATCCACCTCATCAGACGGAATAGGAGGGACCCCATCCCTATCATATTGACTGATGGGGTGGCACTGATAGCCAGGGTTTGGCGTGGTGAACTCCAGTCCACCAAAGCCTGTCTGCGCACTTATATGAGCAAGGAAGCAGACCAACAAGAAAAGACCAGATCGCAAAGGTAAAGCACATTCAGGGTGAAGGTATAGACCATTACTCCTCCAATGCCAGAGAGGAGGGCGGTGATGGCAGAGATAAATGGTCGATTAATTATGTCACGGACATGGATAATAAAGATTAAACTGGGCTCTTAATCAGTGTATGTGAGCACCCAGTAGAGATTCCAGAATTATATGGGCACAGAGTTATAAACAACTTGGATGAGCGGGGATTTAGTGTGAATGTGAGGAAAGCAAAAAATGCAGCAACGTACCAAAGGCCCCCAAAGCAAATTAAATGGTTGCAATGGGGCAACTGCAAGTCTTATGGGGGCAACTAAGGGAGGGGGAGGCAGGGATTATGTCAACTCCTCAGGGCTTCACAATTGCAACCTTTGGGTTTATAGATGGGATTTCAGATCAAAAAAGGGTAACATAAGGTTCGCTGTAAGATCAGTGGCAGTAGCAGGGTATAAAGAGGGCCCACACAGAGCATTGGGGCTGTGCTCTTTCTTAATAGGGTGCTCCAGGCCTTTGTGCAAACAAGACCTTTAGTGGGTGGATTGGGTGTAGTCCCAACTCCGCAAAAGATGGAACATAGGCTCTTAGGCACTGCCCCACCTTGAGAGCATCTTCTGTGGAGCCATTGGCGGTCTGGACTGTCATATTTGTGCCAAATGGGCCCACAATTACAGCAGGTGAAGTGGATGCATCATCTAGAGCAAACTGACTCACAAGATTTATGATGCGCCGCGGGGTGGCAGGGTTGATTGACTAGATAATACAGTTAATGAGCATCAGGAGGAAGATCTGAGCAATGGCATGCTTTTCCAGATTTATAGGCAGAATCTTCTATATATAAAAAGGCAGATGGGGGCTGCAACATGCTTAACAAGAGTATCCAGTTTTATTTTTGCAATTAGGTGAGGAAGTAATAAGAATGAACTGATAAAAGCTTTTGGAAGGGGCTGTTGCCTTAATAGTTGGGGGCAGCGTTGGGGAGGGGGATCAAGGGATTGGCACCTTAGAATTCGTGGGTAGGAACTGATTGGCTGGGGGAAGAGGTGGGCCAGGGTAATTTCTTCCCTGTCAAAACTCAAAATCTTTTTTTAAATTTTTATTCTCAATTTTTTAGTCCAAGCCAAGTTGACCATGCCAACCCAGGACCTGATCATCTGAGTTAGTCTAGCCCTGCATCCTGACCTACCCAAATTTGTACCAGAGGATTGGGAGGACTGTGCCAGCTCACTAGATGATTATCCCAAAAGCATAACTTGGAGCATAGATTGCTTTTTTGTCCTTGACTTGGTTGGCTCCCCCAGCCTAGAATTTGCAGACTGGGCTTTGAGGTCATCACTAGCATTTTCCCCTAAATCTTAAAAAAAATTGCTTGGGGAATGGGAAGTCCCAAGGGCCTTCCCATGGCCCCTGGCTTGAACAACCTCTCTTCACACTCCCTCTATCAACCCTAACGGGGTGGAGGGGGAAGAGGTGGGAACAGGACATCCTTGGGGGAAATGCAGTCACCCAGCGCTCATCTACCATGTGCGCCAAGTTGCTCAAATGAAACTGAGGGTCCACTTGGTCTTTTGTCCTCTTTTTGTCCTAAAGAGATACTGTTTCTATCCAGTACAGGGGCTGGATTCCAGGACTTACACTAGCGGCCATTCTTAGGTAATGGAACAAATTATTATTCACAGCAGGTCTCAGTTCACAGGTTAACCTGCAAACTACCATCAAGGAAAAGAATTATAATGTTTCAGTGGCTCAAATCAACACCCCTAATTGGTCAGTGCACTAGAATTATTAATTTTAAGTAAGGAATTTGACTAATCAATCAACAACAAAATTCAATTTCATCATTGTCAGCAATAACGCCCTATTAACCAAAAAATAGTTTTAATATTAGGATTGGATCCTGACATTTATTAACTAATTACTAAACAAAAAACAATTATTTTTCAATAAGTGAGGTATCAACTTATTCTAATAATGAGTCAATGCCAAATAAGTTATTCATAGAAAACAACAACTGGATATTAGGCCAAAACTAAGTCAACTAAGTTGGGTCACATTTTTGACTAAATTATATCATGGACCATAGATTATCCTAAACCAAGCATGTCAAGGTTAGGTCCATGGATTTAGCTATTGATCTTTTATATAAACCAACACTTACTTCATAATAACCAAGTATATGGCAATTGAAGATACATTTAAGTTGATTTCCAAGCTAAAAATTAATCATTAAATACTCTACATGATTGATAAAGTTATCCTTTGCCAAAATTGCAACTTCAAGTTCATTCCTATACCAAATATTAAGTGAACTTTAGAGGCAATATTATATGATCAATGGTTTTTTTCTTAGCATTAAAATAGTTGGGACAGATCCCCACAAACATTATTGGCACCTAAAAGGGATTGGGCCCCATACTATAAAAATATTTAGATACTAACAGTGATCAATTGACTTCCTTGTTTATCACCATCCAATAATACTTTTGTATTATAAAGTGATTTTCATGATATTGCATGCTTTTATAAATTCTGGTCCCTTCCAGACTGCTGGTTCTAATGAGGAGCTTTTAGCGATGTACCTAAGTTCAAATTCCTGTAACTACCACTTCACATCTGATAATTATCCTTAAACCATTGCCTTCACTACTGTTTTAGGGGCTTCACTCCCTTTTAATTTTGTGTGCGAATTCCCCAGGTTAGCTTCAACCTTTGGAGAGCTACATTAACTCTTGAGACTATATGATCTCTCACTTTATTCTACTTTTATGGTACTATTTTTTGTATATAGTTCTTTTTGAGCTTCCATTGGTTCCTTTGAGTATTTATCATGGCTGCCATGCCTATAGCAACCTTCGCCTTGCTCACCTTAAATGAACCTACCCTCCCTAAACGTTCTTTGTGGTTCTTTATTTTACAGAAAACATTCTAACTTAAAAGAACAGCCTTTGCAAAATGTTTCCAAAACCTCTTATTTAGCACCATGATCCCCCAATTAGTAAATTAACATATAACAATAATAATAATAGCTTTAGGGTGGTTAGCCGAGCAGGTAAAACTGCTTCCACCCTATGTGCAGATTTTGAGTTTGAAACCTGTACTGGCTAGAAAACTTCTTGGTGTGGTATATTTGTCCCAAGGTCAACTCACCTCGAATAATTTTTAAATAATAATAATAGCTTTGATGCTCATATTATTGCAAATACTGTTCAAACACAAATGATGACCTTTACATCCTGCTTTTCTTTATTATTGATTGACTTAAAACTCAATTGGAAATTTTAACTCAGAATCTAATATTATTTCATTTGATTTTAGTTCCAATTTACTATCTAACTATCTAATCAAGTTGCAACATATCCAAATTCAGTCTCATTTTTAAAAAATTTTCCAGGTTCTTTATAAGTCAGAAAATTATTTTAACACAAGAAACCAAAAAGGGCAGTATTTTTTAGGAGTTTAGTTGTTGATATCGCCAAAACTGCGCTGGGATACATCCCCTCATTTGTCAGAGTAGCAGATATCTAACTTTATTCATCGAAATTATATATATTGGTAGAATCTTTCATAATATTATAGCGCCCATTCTTGTGCTTCTATAACTTTTCTGCCCTCAAAAAAGATTGATCTGGATAACATATTGTGTCTGACAGTCTCTCTTACCCTAAAGTCTTGATCCAGGCTTCTATCATGATAGACACAGTAGGCTCTAAACTTTATTAGTCAGGGACTCGTTGATTATTATCTAATTTATTGTCCAGGAGGAATATCATTTGGGGAGCTTCCAAGGCTATAACATCTTCATATGTACTGGTCCCTTTTGTCATGATAGCGTCAAGTTAAGTTTAGACCAGCCTTCCAATATTTATTCTGAAACACCCAAATGGTAAGCCCAAATTTCAGAGGCACTGCTTCTTGAACAATATTAAGTTGATCTGGAAGAAGTTTTTCTAGTGAGTGCCAATAGTAAAAAAAGTGAAAAGAAACCCGGCAACAAGCTAGGCTATCATGGCCCTAGGGCCCAAAGGTTTGGGAGTTGGGAAAAGTGGGATCTGGTTTGTTGGTTTGATTTCTGCCATAAAAAATTGATTTTTGAGAAATGGAATTTTATATATTTTAAAAAATCAACCATCAACTTTCTCAATGTGTGACAACTGCTTAAATATATGCTTGGTTTGGGGAATAGCTTAGACAGACTTGGGATTGGGGCCCTCAAAATTCAACCTAACCTGGTGAACTTTAAGAAAAAGGGGGAAAGAATTTACTTTGAACTGACTTCAAAATGTTCAGCATTGGACTGAGTCACAGTTGGCTTGACCTCAGACGCCCAAATTGCAGTTTTACCACATTTCTGATGGTTAGCACAACGGCGTATTTTCTGATGGGCAATGGGAACCTCCCAAGGCCACCCCTCATAGGTTCAGTCCCTAGTGGTCAAAAACGGGTTTGGGATACCCAACCTGCCCGCACCCAGTTGCTTTGGCATCCATTTGGCCAATCAAGGTGCGTTGAGCAATGATTCCAAATTTTGAGGCGAGGGTTTTGGGCTAGTGGCGACTTTAGCTGATGACTCAACATTAAGGACATTTGTCATATAAGGTACATGCCTGTCAGGCTTTGTCCCCAACGTTTTTGAGGTAAGTTTTAGATTGGCAACAACATTTCCCCAGAGGCCCAATGCCATCGGTGAGTTTAACTGAGGATTTGACACTGCACCCATTTTTATTGGAAGGTATACGCCCGGCGGCCTTTGTCCCTGATGTTTTGGATGCAGGTTTCAAACCAACTACAACGTTTTCCAATGACCCAATGCCATTGGCGAGTTTTGCTGAGAATTCAACACATGATTCTCCATCTATCGAATATGTGAGCCCATTGAGCTTTGTTACCAAGGGTTTAGGGCTTCCAGACCTTGATTTCAAGGGCTCATTTCCATTAACTTCATAAGAAACTTAAGCCCATGGAAGTGCCAACTTTCAAGATTTTTAATGCAAATTATTTTAATTCTCTATACTAATTTGGCGGAAGCAATTGTGGGGACATGTAGTGGAATCTACAAGGGGAGAGCTGTCATCCCTCTCTCATCTACTACATGGACGAGCTCTCCCTGTGAGATGAGAGGTATAGCTGCCCTTCTCAGAATATTTTTTGTAGGAAATGGGAACACTGCCCAGTCCAAGCAGAGAGGACACTCCCTGGACTTACACCTCTGGCATTTCAATTTGAGGACATCATATCAAAAAATCATTTTATCATCATTAAAAAAGTTTACCTACCCAATCATCCTAGGGTTATGGTGATGGCAAGAAATATAACGTGAAGATCAACTTGAGGCTAATAAACGCATCATAATCTTGTCACTATAAAAAAGATTGCAATTCCTGTGATACCTGAGGATTAACATAGGGATTTGCATATTGATCTATAATGTTAGAACATGCACACATTCCATTATATAAACCCACTTAAAGAGACTTTCACTTCCTTACTTTGAGGGTTTAGAATCCTCTTTTAATATGGAAGCTAATAATGACCTTCCTTTACAATAAGATCCTGATTGTGGCTCCAAGTTGACTGTGGACCTTTTTGTATAGCCTCTCAAATTTAACTTCTTCATTTTGAGTGATAAGGAAGCACAAGAAATATGGATAAAAAAGCAGAAATCAAAAGTTTTTCGTTAAAGAAAGATCTCAAATTGTTTAATGCTACTGTATTTGGAAAATGCTGATGGAAAACATCAGTCTTATGTAGCTATGAAAAGATTAACAATGTGATTATACCCGACCTAAATCCCATTCTTTAGAAGTACAGAATAAATATTTGATGAGAGGACTTAAGTATTTTTAAAGTTGACTGCTTTAATGCATTCAAACAAACCTTTTAAAGAAAGGGTAGTAATGGCTCATGGAATTTAGAACCTAAAAGACATATTAGTTTAGAGTAATGTCATTTGGCCTAAAAGCCCCTATATTATATCAACTTCATGTATATGCTGCCCTGTAAGATAATTTAGATTATGTGCAGTAGTCTATATGTATGAAATGCTCATCTTTTACAAAATCTCTGAAACCCACAAAAAGTATTTAGAAAAAGCTTTTGGGAAGTTAGAACAGCCAACTTAAAGCTAAAGATAACAAAGTAAAATTTTTTATGTCCCAAGTGACTTTCTTGGGAATATTATAATACTAAGGGCCACATGATTCCCCAATAAGGAGGAGGCAATTTGCAATTAGCATACAAATTATCTCAGTAAAAGAGTTAAGGGTTAATTAGAAACCTTCACCTATTTAAAAAATTACTATAAATCATTCTGAGGTTGCTATTCCCTTGCACAGGACTAATGATGCTAAATTTCTACAATGACGCCTGAGATTGAGAGCAATTTTCAGGCAATAAAGTGCACTTTGCTCTCAACTTTTATCTCCACCATGTTGAACCTCAAATTTTTTTATAGTAACAAGTGGCGCCTCTAATTTTGCGATTGTGGCTGCCCTGATTCAATTGGGAAATGATGGAGTAACTTGTTTAGTGATCTAATTCTTGCAAAATTGACCATTTAGGAGTTAGATTAAGCTTTTTTATGATAAAAATCTTTTTTCTTATTGTAGAAGCTTTAAGCTATTGGTTTCATCACCTGAACAGTTCCTCTTTACCAATCTGTGCCTAAACCAATCACAGAGCGCTTCTCTTTTATCACTAAATTTTCTTCCGTTTCCCTATCCATAACCAGCCCTTTTATCCTTGGAAACCTTGAAAGAGTTCAGTCTGGTTAGTAAGATAATTTTGGCTTGACTTCTATCCTCATAATATAATCAATAATTGGTAGAATGCGAGAAAAAAACAAGAGTATATCTCAGAGGAGTATCATGGTAAGAACAATACAATTTTATTCCAAGGATGCCTATAGGTTCCTCCTGAACTGTTGGTATTGGATCTCATAAGTTAGTAACATATTGGAATTACTGTGGACCATCATGCAAGGCTAAAAGTCTTAAACTTATCTGCAGAACTTATAATTGGAAGGGTATTTCTATAAAAGTCGCTTAGCATACCATAAAGTTCCTGGTATGCAATAAGATGAAACCAGATTGTCGACCTATGAATGGTTTACTTGCCTCTACAGATAGCGGAGGGCCTCTGGACTTCTCTTTCAGTAGAAGTCATTGTAGAGCTCAACCTCATATGGATACAACGACATAATCATAGCTGTTGACTTATTTTTAAAGTAAGTTCACTTTATCCTTTTCTAATCAACTATAACAGCAACACAGGTGACAAAATTGTTTGTTGCCCACGTATTTAAGATCATTGGATATCCCAGGAGATAATCAGAAAAAGTGGTCCACAGGTTACTTTTCAGTTTTCAGAACCCCTTTAAATTCTCTAGATTTGTCCTTGTCACTCTACCAACTATTGCATATAACTGGACGGACATACAAAAAGGCAATCAGGATTATAAAAGTTTTTGATGTCATATGACAAATGAGCGTTTGACTGGACCTTGACCTACCATTAGCCTAGTTCAGTTACAAAAATGCTCATCACGCATCAACTTGGTGCTACTTATAATTTGGTAATTTTGTTTATACCCTTCATGATAAATGGAATCAAATGGTGGTTTTTTAATAAAAGTAAAGAAGACTTTGAAAAGTTCATCATAAAGATCCATCAGAGATTAAAAACTAAGATTGATGTTGCCATCATGTCCTACAAGGAGAACCCTTCCTAAAAGCGGAGATTGGACTTTAATTACAAGGTTGGAAATTTGAGATGCTCACTGTCAAAAAGTTCATATTAAGCAACTCTTCCAAAAAACTTGGCATAAGTGAATTGTTCCCTACCACATCCTCGGAAAAGTAAGACATGCCTATACCATATGATTTACTTCATCAGTTCATAATTTTCTTGACCTTCCATGAGAGAAAGCTTATCTATACATGGGTTTTTCTCCAGAAACTCCTGATGCTTATCTGGTGGAGAGGATCCCATAATGGATTGCTGAAGAATTTGTGGAACTACATCGAGTAAAGAGATGACTAAAATACATTTTACCATAAAAAATCTTTAATGCATAAGAATACAGTTGAGTTTCCTCCTAAGACTGTTCCCATGCTCTTAGATTTATGAATGCATTCCATTTTCGGTTTCCATAATAGATGCCAGCCCCAAATCAACCCTTTACCATAGCTGCCCTGAAAGTTGTCCCCTGCACACAAAAACTTATCCCTGGCTGATATTCATGAAGTTGGTAGCTCCTCAAGAAAAATGTAGGTAGCTTAATGGATCATGACATAATTGTAGGGTTGTAATGAGCTATGTTGGAAATTAATAAAAGTTAAGTCAAATAAGTTGGATCACATACCTGATCTAGTTTATATTATTGACAAGAGATGGGTCAAGGCTAAAGTTGACAAGGGTGGATTCAGGGTTTCAAGTACTGTTTTTTTGGACCAACACTTCCTCCATAGTAAACTGGTATATGGTATGTGAGATTTGCATAATTAATGTGATGTACTATCAAAATCTGATTATTGAAACTTTACGTGATTGATAAAATTAAAAGACTTTTTCAAAATTCAACATTAAGTTTAATCCTATACCAAATATTAATTGCCCCTAGAGGCAATATTAACTGATTAATAAATTTTTTAGCAATGAAAACTAGTTGGTCCATATCCCAAGTAACAAATTTGGTACAAAAGAGGGGCTGAGTACCATCCTTAAAAGTATATAGATACTTACTTTGATCAATTAACTTCCTTGTTTATTATCATCCCAGTAATACTTTTGTATTATAAAGGCTTTTTCATGATCTTTCGTGCTTTTGTGAACCCTGGTACAATACAAACAGCTGGCTCCATGGAGGAATCTTTAAATATGTTACTAAGCAAATTCCTCTTGTTACCACTTCCCATATGAGAACTGATTCTGAAGCATTAACTATGAAATCATAGTAGGGCTTTTCTCCCTATTAATTTGATATGCAACTTCCCAGCTTACATTTGCCACTTAAAGAGTTTAAGTAGCTCTCCTGACATCATATTTCTTCCAACTATAAATGACCATAACAATTTTAAGCAACCCTTCCAAAAGTTTATAATTCTGTTGCCATCATGAGAGTAAGGATCTACTTTTTAACCGTGAATACTTTAGTAAACTGTCTTATGATACTATAAAGCTGTATAAAGTAGTTCTTGTTAATGGGCAAAACTAAATAAAGAACAGAGGAAAGCCTACAATGATATCATGCACAGCACTACTTCAGACTCTGAGCAAATTTTCTTCCTTAATTCTCCAGGTGAACTGGTAGAGTGGTTTAGTATGTTGTTGCTTGTCACAGTGAGTCCCAGGACAGCGGAAAGAAACATCCATCTATCTTGAGCTATTCAGGACCTTTGAAGTACTTGGTGGAATAAAAAATAATATTGATACCAAGAGTAAAACTTTATTACCAAAAAAGTTGATTCTTTAACTTACCAATCACTATATAATCTGATAACTAAATTACATAAATAGAACATAAATTTTTATTTAATTGAGTAGCATGATATCTTTGGAATTGTACTGTAACATGACATCTATCTAAGTTCTTTTTGGGACCTTTACCGGATATCCTGGTCTTGACTTAACTTTGTATTATAAATAATTGTGAAACATCTTTTTGAACTCTAATCTTTCAGGCTTGTCTACTATCACCACACTTAACTGATTACTATAACTCTTATTACTGATAACTTCACCTCCAAGATCAAATCATAGGAGCATGAATATTAGGAGGTATCAATAGTGGGCCCAGCTTACTATAATACCCTGTGAATCATTGTAAACGTAAGTCATTTTCTCCCTTTGAATAATAAGATGTAGGTAGTACAGAGTAAAGTGGAAAAATAATTGGTTGTATCAAATAATAAGTTTATACTCAATATCTGATAATTGGTAAGTTTTTGAGAATAAACAAACACCCTTGATTCTAGTTGCTTTGAGTTTTGCCTCTGAGAATCTTTTTTAGAAAGAAGTTTGATGTTTTGATGTACAAGTATTTATAAGATGATGGAGCATCAAAATTGCATCTACTATTGGCTCATAAGTTCGTTTTGAACCAAAAAAGCCATTTGAGAAAGATCATTGAAACTTGATAATGTTTGATTTTTTTGATAAATAGTTTTCTCATAGGTTGAGTTTGCCAAACACATAGCGTAAGCTGCTTCACATCTTAGATCTAAATAACTTTTAAGCTTTGATCCTCAGTTTTGGTAGTCTTGAATCTCAAATCAAGTGGCTTGGTTCTCAATCTGATTCAGTGACCAATAGTTGTATACAAATATGAAAAATGATTTATATTGGCGTTTTTGGGTTGATAATGGATTAAAAAAAGATTTTATATGCGTTTGAAAGCCTATTGTAGAAATCAAGGTTGGATACATTTTTTTGATGATATCAAAGCCACTAACTGGAATCAGATTTTTATAAGGATTATTTGTGGGGTAACCAGGTAAGGACTATTTCTAATGTAATTTTTGGTTGCTTTATGTTAATCATTTAGATTAATATATGTCTGCCTTCTTTGGTAAGCTTCAAGTTTCACTTTTTCGCTTAATAGAGCCTTGGTGAGTTCACTAGTGCACCCCTTATCATTACTGGGAGCAGGGCCATCACCTTAAGATGCTTACACCTTGAGGTTTTCAAACTTGGTGTCTTGAGGTTGGAAAATATCAACTACATTTCTTTTAAGCTGATTAAGCGGAATTGGAAATAACCAAGCTCTTTAAAGAGTTGGCCTGAAGGGATTTTAGCTGTGGTTGATAGTATTTATCAACTTTGAAATTAAATAATTATGTGCTAATATAGATATCTTCCATAGTACTAAAAACATTTTTTCTGATAACTTTGATACTCTTTTATTCTTTATTCATCTTATCACTTACTGAAAACCTAGCATAATGCTTATTCCTAAGGGTATGAGGTTTATCATAGTATGTTTAAGAGTATACTTATATTTCAAAAATTTTTTATTATATTACTCTTCACTTTTTCTGGGAATCTGCTATTATGATTTTCTCATGGAGTAATGTGTCATCTGATTTGAAAACTATTTTTGGCCCCAAGATGCTTAGATGAATGGATTGTTTTTCTCTTTTAACTATATCACAGATATATATAGTCTCATATGGAGAATTAATTTTCTGTCAGAATTTTGACCCTTTTTATCCACCCTATTTCCATGTGATGAATCTTTAATACTTAAGTTTGTTGATTGACCACTAGTACACCTTGATTTTTTGTATTGCAAAAGGGTTTTTGGCATAAATTAAAAAAATCATTTCATTATTCTTATTGATTTGATTTTCAAAATTGTGCTCAAAAGTACTTCATACTCCATATCATTAAAAATCCAACTTTAAGATTAAAGTTTTCATGTATACTCATAAGCTTTTGGAGTTATAAGATCATCATCACAATAAATCTCTTCTTATTTTAATTCAGATTCCAAATCCTTGAGATTTTGGTACTCTTCGTGGGTTAGTTCCATTTCTCTTTGCAGTGATTGTTAACATTGTAGATAGATTTTAAGGATGTTTGGCGTCATCTGATTGTCTTAAGAAGTTCAGTGACTTTTCCTCTTGCACTAACTAAAAGCCTTTAACATTAGCTTTATCAGTGATCTCCTTGATTATCTTCGCAGAAAACTGGAAAGAGTCTTACCATGCAAGGGTGCTTGTCTCTATTTAAGAAATACCTGCCATATTATCATGATATTGTCAAATTTAAAAGATAATTGTTCTTATAGATCATAGACCATCCATAACTGTTATATGCCCTTCTGCTAAAATCAGGGGATAGAAGTGGCTGCTCCACTTCCCTAAATAATGGAAATTAAAAAGGTCAGCAGATAGAAGTATCTGCTTTACTATTCAAAAAAACTGAAAAGGTAAAATTTCTTGATCCAGCAGTCAATAATCTATAAGTATACATGTCTGAAAAACAGCCACTAGTCATTAATGCTGTCAAAGTTTACAGGGTACTTAGAAGGAAGCCTGGGAGGGAGCACCAAAATTTGTCAGAACAGGTGAGAATACATATGTAACTGCCTAGATATAGTTTAGGACCATAAAGTACTTTGTGGGATATACTTAAATATAGACAATAGGGAAAACATTTTTAGTACCATAAAAGTTATATCTATAACCTAGCTAGTATTATGCTAGCTGTCAAATAAAAAATGTAAATAAGTTTTTCTCTAATTTGTATCATGTTAGCTACAAATTGATCATAAGATGATATCAATTTGATTGCTTTTGGACTTTATATCAAAGCTTAATCTCAACATATTTTATAATATGAATTTTTAATAATTATTATTTGGAGGCTTAAAAGCGATGAAGCATGGTTTATACACACCATGCTTAATTGAATATAAGAACTCTGAATCCTGACAGTGAGGAACAAAAAACATTGCTATCACAGTTTCTCCTCATGTACTACTTCTGCTTTACTTTATGGAGTAGGAAATTTTGCTAGAATTCAAGTTGTCTCTTACTTAAATCACTCTGATTCTGCATTTGTAAAATCTTTAAGGCAGTGACATAGCTTAGGTGCTTTGAGAAACCAACCTTATAGCATGGGATGAGTGCTCTAAGGCCTACAAGCTAGAAGTTGAGGCTCTGGACACAATACTTTAGGACATCTGAAGCCACAATTGTCTGATAGGTGGAGTGACAGTTCTTCTTCCTGGTTGCTTCAGACAGAACTTACTTGTGGTACTATGAGTGGTTTATGAAAATGAGGTCATGGCTTTCTTCAGTTATCCGTATAATGGCCTAAAGTCAAATTCCTATATTAATAATTAACATCTATGTCCACCTCCAAGGCAACTTTAGAGAAAAGGGATTTCCAACTTACTATTTAAATTGGTGATGGCAGGCTATCTGAGAAATTATAGGATTAAAAGTTAATGATAACCTTTTCAATAATCAAAGGAATTGAATAGCTTAACTAATACATTATACCCTAATATTTTCCAGGATGGAGGTAACTGTGCTTCTTGATCTAATGAGAACGCTAATCTTATTCCTTAAAATTAAACTGATATTATTAAAAACATACTTTTGTGGAAGTTCTCTAACTGAGCATATGATATATGAGTTAGTGGACTCTTTATAGAGGTTGAGGATGCAATACACTATCCTTTAAAGTCTTAAATACCATGAGCCACCATATGTGCCACCTAATAGCCTTTATATCAAGGCTAGCTATCTAATAATACTATTGTATTACGTTATCTCTCCAAAGATGTGCAATAGAACTAAGCTTCAGGCGAAAAATTGTGTTAAAACTAGCTCTTAGGCGGTTATTTTAATGGCGATGTCAAAATGCACTTAACAACAGGTATTCTGTATGAATACAAAAACTTGGACCAAGGTAAGCAATCCCAAATTTCCACAACAAAATTTTTCAAACTTAAAATAAGGCAAAAGTAGTAAATTAATACTGTCAGTAGCTTGATGGCTCACTGGGGGTTGTATCCTCATATTTGTGCTAGGTTTCAGAAGCAACGAATAAAAGGCCAAAAATTACTTTCCAAAATACCAATACCTTCTTTATGAACCTATTAAAATTCTGGGTTCATATTGGTCCCATAAATTTGGTAACTAAATTTCACTTGATATTGAGCATTTGCATAGATATTCTGTAAAGTCAGGGAAACTAAGGCCAGGAAAGAGACACAGGGAATGAACAATAATAATAATCAATCCAGATATCAACAATATTATGCTGATGCAGGGGGAGATTGATTATAATTAACTCATCTAAAACAACACATATTTAGTGGCTTTGCAACTATGGGAGTTATATAAGTATAAATAAGCAATCTAATTGTCCACAGCTGTGGTGATAAGGTAGAATAAAGTAAGTTATGATTCTGTGGATAATGCTGATGGGGTGGCAAGCAATCAATTGTAACTTTTGAAATTACCAAAAAGTGGTGATGATGTTTAATAAATGTGGTTTACTTTGGCAAATCAAGCTATGGCAGATCTGCATCAGCAGAAAGATAAAGTCATATAAAGCTTAATCTAGGAATTAGTAAGATCATTAATCATGTAAAAAAGTTTGCTCATATGGTCGTTTAGACCAAATATCAAAATCATAACCCAAGTGACTAAACATCAGGAACTAAAAATTTGTAGGGTTAAGTTAGAAGAGTATCTATAAATCTCCAGTTACCTGCGTGGTGGTTCTCAGTGCACAGGACCAACGCAAAGGAACTCTTCATCAGTGTGAACATAAAGGTAGCCCAGCAGAGGGGGCTGGATCTACAGTGACATAGGGCAAGGATGTTTAGCACAGTACACAAAAGGAGGAACAAACTAAGAGAAAAATCTGGCTGTGGCCCAAAGTGCCTTTCATAAACAAGCTTTAAATAAAGCTAGTGTGCATGGGGGCCCTGGTTTGGAGGGAAACTGGGAAGGCTTTTTGGTGTACCTGATGCTTCATTAATTTTAAAACTAAAAATTATGCTAACGTGATGCAAGACCTCCTCAAAGAGGTCACGCACAGGTATGCCCAATTCAACATAAAATAAACTGTAAAACGAACTGGGTATTTATTATTTTAAGTGATAACCAATGAGGAAGGTTGGTATCGTAGAATCATAGTTAAACAAACTTTGGGAATCATCTATTAGAGAAAGTGGTTCTAAGCTGAGGTGCACCAATAGGCGCACACTTCCATCTGACAGGGTGGCATACTTCAAAACATTCTGGACTAAAGTAATTGATTAAAATTGAGGTTAACTCAAGTTGAAAATTTTTAAATTAAATGGGTCTTGAACCCCCATTCACCAATTAATCTAATTGGGCCATCATCATTCAACATATAGCTTGTTTGTTTTAACGCAAGAGCCAAATCAAGGGGCTAGGAATTTTTCATCACACTTATAACAACATGGGCATACCTGGCCTGTACCCAGCGTTGGTCCAAGGTGTGATTGAGATCAGGAAGGGCCTGAAGTTTAAACTTCTGGACCTCCTGCCGCCCAGCCTTGTCCTTGATGTTGGTGCCTTTAATAATGGCATGTAAACATGACACGTTAAATAAAATAATTTTTTTAGTACTAGATGGACGTTAAATAAGTTATTGTGAGGTAAAAACCTTTGGGCTGATGCAAGGAGGATAGATTATAAAGAACTGAGATGCATCTAATAAACTGTTTAATCAATAACTTAGTTTTAGGGTATAGATCTTGGTAGCCATATTTCAGAATTTTATAAGGGCATTTTCTATCAGTTTTTATGTTTCAGTTATATATATTAATGTCATTATAAAGCTTCAGAACTTTCATGACTAAGCATGGTAGGTATACATGTTTCTTCTTATTCCTTACCTGGTTGTAGGCTTTGTTCACCACATGTTTAGGTGGATTGGGTTTGGAGAGATTTTCATGGAATATCAAGTTCATAATGCTTTCTCAGGGTAACCCTAAACTGATAGGGCTCACCATCATCATGTTTTCCCAACATAGTTACTGGTAGCACTTAAACAAAGGCGATGAGTTGATGAAGCTTCATTTGAATAGGATGTGCGAATGTGTTAGTTATCAATGCCATAATATATCCATGATTAGGATAAAATAATACTTGGTGCCATTTAAGTACTTCTTTAATTGTCTTCTTGGGGAAAATTTTTAACATATAGCCCGTCAAGAGATAATATATCAGTCTCACTAGGGCTTGTGGCTATGTGAAATAGTAAGGGTATGCCAGCTTGCAATGGTATTCCAGCAGATTATACAATTTTGGTTGGCTATGTCATGATGTGACGGCACCGTTTTTTATCTCAATGGGACTATGCCATTCATACACAACAATTTGACAGATGACAGAGGGAGAATTTGTACTGGGTTTCCCTAATATTGTAATAAACAAAACGTTTTGACCCAATATATCCAAGGCTTCTTGATCAAAGTTGGCTTTGAGCCCAAATGCCCTCATAAAAGGGGTACTAGTAATATCCCATATTTTTATGAGTTAAATTAATGGTGGGGAAGACACCACTATGGTATAAACTGCAGCGGCAAGGATATATAAGACTCCTAGGGTTGTATTAGCAATGGTCCCACAATTCCATTACTTGCTATGGTCAATATCTGGTACAACCTTGAGTATCTTCATTAGCTTAGATATAACTATGTGAATTGATGCACCTCTGTTTGTAACTGCCCAAACTTTAATATTGTTTGCGCTGATATCAATGTAGATACACTTGTCATGGTGATTGTCAGAACTGTTAAGCATATGAATGTCAAAAGTGTCATCTTAGCTAAGATAAGTAGGTAGTCTTTATTCTCCTATGGCCATGTAGGCTTAGCTAGCACATAATCATATATTCTTATAATAATTTGATTCCAAAGCATCCTGACTCTTGGTAACCATGCTGACTAGGCATCATTAATTATTGTTTGGTTAAATAAATGTGATTATAAAACTGTTGGAAGAAGTAGAATAGCTTTTTTCTATTCTGAAGAGGCTTTTCCCATATTGTTGTTCTTGGTTGATGTAACGTAATAAATACTAGGTTCCTTCTTAGTTTATTCAGGTTGATAATAGACACTTTAATAATCACAGTATTTTGTAAGAAGAATGTCAAAAGTGATGATGAATCAGCGGAGGTAAATTACCATTTGGGTTATAGTGTCTCATTCAAAACTGGTAGCATGGCCTAATATAAAGCTTTATAAGGTGTACAGGAATGTCATAAAGCAATCTGAGCATCATAATGTCTCAGAACCTTAGTCCCATAAAATATTTGAGCATAAAATGTAAATGCAGTCATCAAATGCTAAACTTCTTCATGTTTTAAAATTATAATAAGGAAGGCATTTTTGTATGAGATAAGTTCAGCCCCACCAAACTCATAGACAAAAATATCCTTTGGTATTAGTGTAGGACATTCCAGCTTTAAAAATCTTTGTCATTACCAATTCTTGACTATTAGGTCTAAAAAGTTCATTAATATGGCCAGTTTGGCCTGGGCATCCACATTCCCCATAGTAATTTTGAGCAACTGCATTAAGGTATAAATAATCCCCTTCAAGTTGAATTTGAGCAGGTTAATAGGGTTCACTTGATATAAACTATCAAGCTCTTGGGCCTGGGTAGGAAACGATGAACCTGCTGAGTGATTGGTATTAGCAATACAGGAGGTGGACTAACAGAATTATAGGCCGCCAAGGTATTGTATGTAGAAGTTTTAGGAGCAGCTTTATGAACAGCTGAAGTAGCTTGTTTTGAGGTTTTCATTGTACTAGTAGGGTCAGATCTACCTGGAGTGGAAATTTAAGTAAAAATAATTGGCAAATTTTCCACCATTAGTTCCTCATCAACTTTAAATTCAGACTTAACCATGTGGTATCTAAAGCAAACACCCATCTATCCAGGGGATAATCCTTAGACTGGGCTTGACTACATTTACAAAAGCCTTCCTTAATTTTCTGGCATGCTTGACTTGACATGTCAATAATTTGACAATGTTCTACCTTCTACTTGCTCTCATCATTATTGAGTTTATGGGCTAGAGCACCAAAGGTAAGAACTCATTTTGTTTATCACAAGTCCTTGGAATCGAACTAAATTTGTAAAGAGTAATTTTGATAGATGCCAAAGAGAGGGAGTATACTGATCACTTGATATAGTGATCTAGGCTTTTAAGGAAGAGGCGGTTGTCCTCCACTTGTTGATGGAAATTTTAGACATAGGGCTGCTGGCCTCAGATTTGGTTGCTTCAGCGCACATGTCAATGTGATTCATAGTTCAGTAGTGTAAGTCTTAGAGAGCACCCCTGCGCCTCAACCATGAGGAAATCCATTCTTCATAAAAGTGGGTAAATAAGGAAGCCGTCCCTCTTGTGTTTCAGGGCGATTTAGCCCATGTGGTTAGAAAGAGGTGGGTGATGACGACCCCCTCAAAGTTGCCCGCTTTCCCCCCTACCTCACCACCCAATAGTTAATGCAGCAAATTGAGGTGTGCTTGGAGGAGAAAAGGTAAGAGGCCACCGCCAGCAGGGAAGTGGTGGTCCTCCCTCTACTCCAATAGTCGTGGGTCCAATGAGGGAGCTGTTAATATAAATAAATCGGCCTCCAGCAGAAGCAAGTCACTTGTGACACACTTGGGTTCAAACCCCTGACAGTGTGTTTCACTTCTTCCAGAAAAGGCAGACTACCCCAGCGGAGTTGAGCGCATTAAATAAGTTCAATACCCAATGGGAACTACCCATGTGGCCTAGCCATGGGTACATCCAGTTTGCCGCCAAATGAAGCGTCACTGATTTGCCAAGCAAAATCAAATTAAGAGGGGAAATTTGGTAGCAAATTAGTGAAATTCAGATGGCCAAGAGGAGATTGATCTGGCATTGTAAGAATTATGGAATGTTGGTCCGCCAGAGTTGAATGGGATTAAGCTACCCTCAGTTCGTGCAAGGTTTGTTATTAATTAAGCCCCAGTACTTAGGACAACTGTCCCCAACAGGTACACTTTTTGGTAAATTTTCTAAAGTTTTATAGTAAAATTTTCCTTCAGAACTTTTTTAGTTCAACTTATGCTTTCTCCTACCAGCCGCTGTCAATAGGTGCCATGTCCCTGATCTACGCAAAGACTGGACCATAGTGGTCATAATCACAACGTTGCCGCCCTCTCTCCTTGAATTGGGATACCTCTATATTGGCCTCTTGGAGTTGTCCCCAATCGTGGACGCCATCTGACATCAGGATGTGACATTGCTTCTGGAGATTCATTCTCCCTGGTGGGTGAAGTTTTATAATTTTTCTGTTTACTCAGCGACCCGTGTCTCAAGAGTGGATTTGGGACTCCCCATGGGCCTGAAAATAACTGATAGCAGCAGAGTCTACGGCTGCCACTGCATCCATGACGTGATAATTGGTAGGGATGGTGTAACGGTGATCTTTAGTCACCGTCCCTCAGTTGTTTCTCTCCTCATCAAATACCAGATCATAAGGACAGCTATGCCTATGGCACTCTGGTTTGCGTTCTGGGTGTTTACTCACCTCAACTGGAAGGCTAGTCTTAACTCTATTATCCAGCTCTATGACAAGTAGTATGTGTACAGGGCTGCAGAAGCGCACTTTATAGTGAGAACCAAATTTTGAAACTGGCTCTCAGGCGGCGGATTTCAACAGCACAGGTCATTTTGCACTTAATAACAGAGTTCCTTATAAAGACAGAGACTTTGTAAAAGGGAAGTGATTCCAAAGTTGTCACAATAAGGATTTTAAAACTAAAAATAAAGCACATCGTTGTATCTACTACTGAAAGTGACTTGATAGCTCACTGGGGCTTGTATCCTCTTATTTGTGCTAGGTTTAGCGCGAAACTCATAAAAGTTTAAAAGTTCACTTTCTAAAATCACCAATCCTTTTTTATGAACCTAGCAAAGTTTTGGGTTCCTATTGGTTCCATATACTTAATAACTAAACTTTACTTATTATTGTGAATTTTCATTTATGTTCTGGAAAGACAGGGAAACTAAGTCCAGGGATGAGACACAAGAAATACCAATGATAAAATAAACTAGATAGTGACAGCTTTACGATGATGCAGGGGCAGAGTGAATATAATAAACTCATTTGAAACAGCACATTCTCACAGGCGCTGCAGACAAGGAGTAATAACAATAATAAAATAAACAATTTTATTGTCCTTGGCCACAGGGTGAGGTAGATCAAAGCAAATTAATATTTGGTGTTGTAGCACCAGCGAAGTAGTGAGGAAACAATTGTAACCTTTTTCCATAATGATAAGAGGTGATGGTGCCCAACAAACGTAGCTTACTATGGCAAATTGAGGTATGGCGGATCTGCATTAGTGGAAAGGCAAAGTCAATCAAAGACTCATTTTAGAAATTCTTTAATTCTATCAGTTATATAAATGGATAGTTTGTTATATGGTTGGTCAGAAAAACTTTCAACACTCTGTTTAGGCACATCATTGAAGTCACAATATTAGCAGATATTAGCCAGAGAGAGCCTGTCTTTATACTTACATCCTCTTATCCCACCATACTATCACTTTCAGCCCAAAAACTTAAGTTCCCATTCAGGATCTGCTATAATATGTCTATCAGCAAGTAACAAGGGTATAGTTTGAAAGCAACTAGAATAGATCTGAATCATGAAGTTTCTATGGCTAGTTGTATATAGCATACTTAAAAGCTAGCTTTCCGTATAGCCTAGTCATTTTTTAGTCTGAGAGAAAATCAAGAATATAGTTTATAGAGCATTTTCGTAATTAACTGGTAGAATACAGCTAACATTCAACAGCTAAGCAAATCAGTTGCCTGGATATTTACATCACTATGCCAAGGGTGAAGATAGTAAAAAAAGTGTTTGGCCTAAAATATGACTGTTGGTAAATCTAGTCTTGCATGACATATTATATCTATTATAAAATAGCTATTTAACTCTTAGTATAATCATCATTTATTTATTTGAGGTGGGCTGACCTGGGTACAATACCACACCAACTTAACGTGTAAAATGGGAAACTGAAAATGATGTGTAAGGAAGGACTTCTAGTAAAACTCCATGCACAGCATTCTGATAGGCTAGAAACTCCATGACCTGCCTTTCTAGTTGCTATCTCAGTTTGGGCAACGATGCACAATGCCAGCACAGTCATAATTTTCCCCTAACCAAGTTCATTTATCATAATCAAACTTGGAAGGAAATGATACCAATCATGTAAAATCAGCTATACTTTAAGTTCTACCTAAAAGACTCTATGTTTTAGCACTAGGTGGTCACAACCTGAGGGGGAAAATTTTATAATTTAAATATCTAAACTTCTCAAATAATCTTACACATAGCTTTGCTTTTTGAAACACTATGCCAAAGCATGAATATCTAGATGCTATCATTTCTATATTTTTAAAAACTAGATACTAGATTGTATTGCATACAGATATTAAAATATTTTTTACAAACAAGAATCCAAGCAATTTTGAACATATTGCTTTTTTGATAAAGCTGAAACTCTGCCAATGAGATTGAACCTTTTAATAATTTTCCACGAGTATGCACCCAAAAATGGGGTTTATGCAGATCTAAAATTATATATATGCACCAAAAAATGAGGGTTATTTAAATATATGAATTCATATATGTATCCAAAAATTAAATGTTATGCAAATTTAAATTTGCATATATGCATCTAATTAATAAGGTCACAGATTTTTTTGTAAAGCTGGATTTAACGACTGAGGCTCCCAAGGCCCAGCTCGCCACCAGCTGTGAAACCAAACCCTCAGATGGGGGTCACTCTTGTGAGGGAAAGGGCAATAGCTTTACCAAACTCCCAAGTGTCCTATCCATGTGGGTGGGCTCACTGGGTACACCAGGCTGAGGTGCAGCGAAACAGCCTCTGTCACCTTGGGGCCACTCTGGCAACCACCATCCTGAAGGGATGGGCATGGGCTGAGGTGCGGCAGACAATAATGTTCCTCCAGCCTCTGGTCACCCACACCGTGGCTTTTGACAAGCTCCCCCAGCCAACCTCCACTGGGCCAGGGTATTCTGCTCCGCCAGGGCATTGCTACCCCAAAGGATCTCAGGACATCCACCCCCTTCCTCACTTCCAATTGCTTTGCCATCCATGCTGAACCAACCTGCCAGATGAGGAGCCCGCCCAACCAGACACTACAGGGCTTAG
Source organism: Massospora cicadina (assembly GCA_022478985.1). NCBI lineage: Eukaryota > Fungi > Entomophthoromycota > Entomophthoromycetes > Entomophthorales > Entomophthoraceae > Massospora > Massospora cicadina. Next base: position 16,020 of record JAKSZP010001621.1, on the reverse strand, counting down.
TATGGACCTCTCCATTCCTCAAATAAAATGCAATAGTAAATTATATTAAATAAAGCAGGTCTAGCAGATACTAGCCTTTATTTGGGCTGAACTTGAAGTTTGGAATATAATTCCAAAGTGAGGTCCATTGGGGGTGACCTTGCCCTGAAATATTACCTAAAAAGGCTAAATGCATTGTCAGTCATGAGGCGTGTAAAAGCCTCTGGAATTAACGGCGTCCTGGCAACTTTTTAGCGAATGGTGAAACCTTGAAAACGGACAAGACTAAAGTATTTATTAGAATAATTTATCCAGCTATTCACTTAATTAGAAAACCTCTTGGAATAACAGATTTGCGACAATCACCATACCCAAATCTCATAATTCCCAACCTTAAGAGATTCATGTATAGTCATGACCGTTACATTGGATAAAAGAAGGATATGTATATTGCAGCTCTAAATTTATAAATATGAAATTACGTCTGGGTGGATTGAGGAAGATGTTTGGTTGCTTTATGTGCCTTTGGCTTATTTGGTAAGTATCCTAATGATAAAACTTGATCTCTAAGTTCAATTTTATTTACATAATTTTTATTTTAAAATTTAATGATTATCTATATTATTGACAAGGACTATTTTAATTATAAAAAGTATAAACTTTGGCTAAGAAATTATTGCCATATTTAAGGGCCAAAAAATAAAGGATTTTTTTTAAAATCAGTGAAAGGGTTAGGTAAGCGTTATACTTTTTGTAACTAGGTATTTTTCTTTCTGTGTTCAATCCCACTTTTGTGCAATTTTTTTGAAAAAGTAAAAAGTAAGTTTACTACTCCAACTTGCTGTAACACCACTCTACAGATGTCCTCAGCCCCACCACCTGCTGCTCCCAGGTAGGATAGTGTCAGGAGAGTATCTATAACTCTCCAATTCCCAGCATGGTGGTGCACGGAGAACAGGACCAATGCAAGGGAACTCATCATCAGTGTAAACATACAGGTAGCCCAGCAGAGGGAGCTGGAGCTACAGTGACATAGGGCAGGGGTAGCTAGCACAGTACACAAAAGGAGGGACCAAACTTAGAGCAAAACATGGCTGTGGCTCAAAGTGTCTTTCATAACCAAGTATTGAACAGGGCTAGTGTGCACTGGTGCCTTGGCTTGGATGGAAACTGGGCAGCCCTGCGGTGTACTTGAAGCTATAGTAATTTTAAAACTAAACAATTGGCTAACGTGACGTGAGACCCCTCAAAGAGGTCCACGCACAGTTATGTCCAAGTCAACATAAAATAAACTGTAAACAAATGGGGTGTTTATTATAAGAAGACAACCAACGAGAAGCGTAGGTATTGAGCAAACATAATTAAGCAAAGTTGAGGAAATTATTGATTGGAGAAAGTGTACTAAGCCTTGGTTCACCAATAGGCGCACACTTCCATCTGACAGGGTAACTTACTTTAAAAACCAACCTTACTAAAGTGATCAATTGAAGTTGAACCTGACTTGAGCTAGCGATTTCATAAATAGGATGGGTTTCAAACCCCCATTCAATAATTACCCGTATTGAGCCATCATTGTTCAATAAAAAACTTGTCCATTTTAGTGTGAGAGCCAAAACAAGGGGCTGGGTGTTAGGCACCTCACTTGTACCAACCTGGGCATACCTAGTCTGTACCCAAAGTTGTCCAAGGTGTGTTTAAGGTCAGGAAGATCCTGAAATTTGACCATTTAGACCTCCTGCCTCCCAGCCTTGTCCTTGCTGTTGGTGCCCTCAACAAGTTCATGTAAACATGACTTTACCCTCTCCTCCTTTTTGGGCTCCACCCCCCTCCAGGGGCATTCACTAAGGAGAAGCTTTTTTGGGCAGGGGACAACTTCATGGCAGCAATGGCTTGGTTGATCTTTGATCCTGTGGCCTCAGGGAAACGCTTGTGGGATGCTACAATTAGATCTTGGGCATGGGCTCAGTCACATGCTGGGACCCAACTGTTCTCCGCTGCATCAAATCCCTTCCAGGATACAAGACACTCAAGTCTTCTTCTTACCCAATTGGAAGCTACAATCTCCTTTACTTCTTACTCTGGCGCCCCATCCATGAGGTAAGCTTTGGGAGTCTCTGGAGAGGGGCCCTCAAATAAAGTGAACTTGCTTTCATGGTTTACTGAAAAGATGCAAGGCGAGGGGGTGAGATCCAACTGATATGAGGTGTGGCCCACCTTTTTGACAACGCGATATGGAACAATCCAATTTGGTCCTAGTATTTTGCATGGTTGCTTGATTGTGATGTTTTTAGCATCCAGTATCACGAGACATTCTTCCTTTTACGCTAGTCCAACTTGTCTCTTACCATCAGCATTCTCCTTGTAAGCCTGCAATGCCGCATCTAAATTAAGGCTCACTCCCTGGTGTACTTTCTTGATCATTTTTGCAAAGTCCACCACCGCTTCCACCTTGGATACACAACTGGGCTCCATGTTGAAGGTGGGAATAAAGACATAGTTGGAGAAGAAGGTGTAACAACCAATTGATGTATGCTGGGTGTTGTTATAACTGAATTGGGCATGAGAGATGGGAAACTCAATCAGAATGATCTGCGGTGGTGTAACACCACAAGAACTGTTTGAGGCACTGGTTCACTTGTTCAGTCTGCCCATCTTATTGAGGGTGATTGGCAGTTGAATGGCAGGGGCGAATCTGAAGAGTCTTACACAACTATTACCAAAAGATGAAAGTAAACTGGGGTCTCCAATTGCTAATTATTTCTTGAGGGACCCCATGAAGAGCAAACACATGAGTAACAAAAAGCCTAGCTATCTCAGCTGCGGTGACTGTGGTTCTGTAAGAGATAAAGTGAGAGAACTTCGTAATAGTCCACCACCACCATGATATCATCGTAGCCATCAGATACAGGCAATTCTACAATAAAATCCACCAAAAAGGAAGTCCAAGGCCCTTCAGCCTTTTGAACTGGTACCAACAGCCCCACTAGAGGCTGGCAATTTGGTTTCATTTGGTTGCAGACTATAAACTCTTTACAATGCCTGCCTACCTGAGAGGCTAACCCCTTCCAATTATAAGTGCGTCAAATTAGCTCTAAAGTCTTCGCCTTCCAAGAATGGCCAATGGTGATTCCTTCATGATGGTCCCAGATGTTTCCTAGGTGAAATGGTCCAGCAGAAAACCATAGGCGCCCCTGAAACCACATCATCTCATCCTTCACATGGTAACCTCTGGTGATGTCCTCCTGATTTAATGCTCTCTAGGCAAGGACCATAGTATATTTGTCCAACAAAGGCTGAGAAAGGACTACCTTTCTGAACATACCATATTCCTCCACATTTTCCAGAGGAGAAAGAGCTGGCACATTGGCCAAGAGAGAGGGACGTTGAGACACAATCTTACCTGGTAGAATCATCAAATAGGTATTATGCACCTCTACCTCCCAAGGATCGGGAGCTAATGCATGGTAGCGGATCAAAGCATCCGCCAAAACATTCTCCTTGCCTTAGTGAACTCATATGAAAACGCAAATTGGACAAAGGTCTCATGCCAGCAGGTTTGCCGTGGGGTTAAGACATGAAGTGCATGGTAGTACAGTAAAGCACAGTGATCTGTACGTACGCAGAAGGGTTGGGATGAGCCATGCAAGTGATGAAGCCAATAGGTCAGCGCCTCAACCACTGCTAATAACTCTTTATAATATACGGCGTAGCTTAACTCTGGTAGAGACATTTTCCTAGAAAAACATCCCACCTGATGCTCTATTCCATCTTCACCTAATTGTAATAGGGCTGCCGCTAAGGCGAAGTTGGAGGCATCAGTAGACATAGTGAACTCCTTTTCAGGATCTACATGTAAAAAATGGACGTGGACAGCAAAGTACACTTTTCCGCTTGAAAAGCATCCTGCAAAGTTGGGGACTACTGGATACTTTTGCCCCACTCACCTTATACAAAGGCGCTGCAACTTCAGAAAGATTTGGTGTGAATTTATTAATGAATGTACACGTCCCCAAGAAACTCCATAATTCCTTAACTAAAGTTTGAGTGGGCCACTCACGAATTGCCTTCTACTTGTCTTGAGTTATCATGTGCCCTTGGTCAAACACGACGTTGCCCAGGAAGGTGACCTGGGATTTGAAAAATTCACATTTGCTTATTTTAAATGTGAGGTCAGCTGCCCTCAAACGCTCCACCACCTGCTGAAGGTGTACTGCATGAGACTCATTGTCAGGAGAAAATACCAAAATATTATCCATGTAAGCTATTGTGCATACCACCAGCAGGTCCCCAAAGCCACATCATTATGGCTTTGAAAGATAGCAGGGGCATTTTTAAGCCTAAAGGGCATAACCTAAAATTGTAAAATCCCTTTTCTGGTATATAATGCAGTCAGCCACTCTTGGTCCTTCTTGATCCAGATCTGATTGAACGCGTTTAAACAATCCAACTTGGAGAAGACTCTTGCCTTCTCCACATAGCGTGAAATCTGTGAGTCCAGTGAGATGGGATGTAAGTCTAGTACTGTGATGTTGTTGAGATTCCCATAATCTACGCATGGGCATAAGGTACCTTTGGCCTTCTCCACAAAGAGAATTGGGGAACATACAGGGGAGGTTCACTGAAAAATTGTGCTTGTTAAATGCTCCTTAACCCACACATCTAAGGCCGATACTCCCATACTGTCAAAAGATACATTGTGTCATGGAAACGGCAGAAGAAGTTTAGACTAGCCTGCCAGTCAGGATGCGTAAGCACCCAAAAAGCAATCCAGAGTGCCAGAGGCATTGCTGACCAAATGACTTGATATGGAGCCAGGCATTGGGAAATGATGAATTGTTGGTGCAGCACAACGGTAAGCATAATACCAATGATGAACCACACTGAACCCACTCCCAACTTAGAGGTCTTGTTGCAGGGGGTGGGATTACTGAGATAGTCTCAATGAGGTCCTCAGCGTATGGGGCCATTTCAACCAGGGTGGCGAGGATATGGATTCTCTCTTGCAATTGGTGGACATACGGCCACAAAATCCCCATATATTGCTGCCAAAAGTTAGTGATAGTGGGGTTATAGAGCCAAAAATATTGGACTCGTTGAACCCAACTGATGATGGAGGGGGCCATAGTGACCAAGAGTACTGGTAGAGCCCATCCAGTATACAGACTACCGGGCCACCAGGGAAACACCATCAGGGATGCGGTCAGAAGAAAAATCAAAATTGTTTGGTTTTTTTTGGCAAAATTTTATTTGAAGGAAAAGTAATAAAATCAACCAACAATTTTCTCAGTGCTATGCAACTGATTAGATAGTGGTCAATTGGGGTAGTGACAAGCTGGATTGGTTCCCACAATTTTGACCTAACCAGTGAATTGTTTGTGAATGGGCAGGTTTGTTCCTTGAGAACCAACATTGCAAAATTTGGTGGTGGGCCGAGTCACTGTCAGTTTGACCTCAAACATCCAAACTGGGGATTGGCTACATTTCTGATGGTTGGTGCGATGGTGTTTGGCCCAACAAGTGACAGGAATTCCCCAAGGCCACCCCTCATAGGGGTGGGTCCATTTGGTTGGAAATGGGTTCAGGACGCCCAACCCACCTGCACTTGGTCGCTGGACCATTCATTCAGTCAATAGCATCACATTGGCCACAACGCCTGAATTACCTACCGTGGGCTTCAAACCCTCATTGGTGGCGCCCAATGCTATATCCTGATCATCAAGGATGATCCTCGACGACTTTGGTAGGAGGGTGCTTTGTTCAATCAGCATATTGATCAAATTGGAACTGTCGGGCGTTATGACTGATACCTCAGTCTTCATGCCTTTCTGGCCATTTGAGATTTGGGCATCGACCAGATTGCCACTCAAATTAGATCTGGCCAATTTCAATTCGACAATTTTGGCACAGATTTTGCTGATTCCCTGTAACAGTTCATCCAAGGTGAGTGTGAATACTGGGGGTGGGATCCAAAGCAAAAGGGCTGTTACCCATCGCTCATCTACTATGTGAGCGAGATTTCCCATAGTAATGAGGGGTACCACCATCCTCTTTAGTATCTTTTTACTCGGGAATGGGAAGATGGCCCAATCAACAGCCAGGGGACATGCCCCAGGTCTTACATTACCTTTTCCTTTTTCCAAAGGAAAGGCACCCCCACTGGGAAACTGCACCAGAGCCACATTCTTGTGTGCCTTGGGTAACTTGATAGCCATAATTGTCACGACTTTCTGGGGGGGCGGGAGCCTCAGGGTGGGATATATGGAATGCTTTGACCAGGTCCATGAAATTCGCACAATCGCGCGCCTTGACCCAACTATTTTCATAGGCCAGATACCCTTTCCAGGCCACTAGATATTGGACGGAACGTCGTGACTTCCAGGATGCCAGGATAGCCTCTACCTCAGCTTCTTCCTCATTATTGACAAAGATCAGTTCCAGTTCTGTGGGAATTGCACCCTTGAAGGGCGACAGCTGGGAAACATGGAAAACAGGGTGCTGCTTCCAATGCGCAGGAAGCTTCAGTCAGAACGCCCCATTACCCAATACCTCCTCCACTAAATGGGGGCCCAAGCGTTTACTGGCGAATTTATGGGAAGGGGTTTGAATTTTTAAATGATGGGTACCAAGAATAATGTAGGAACCCACCATAAAATTGTGACCCTGGAAGATGTTTACAATCCGTGAACTGCTTGTAGTCATTGATGGCTTTGATAAGGTGTTCCAACACTAAAGCTTGAGTCAATTGGATATGGGCAGCATGGTCCACAGCAGCTTGAACCTCAGGCTGCAAGCATGGACTGACCAAAAATGAAGGATTATAACCCAACGTTGCTTCATAAGGGGAAAACCCTGTGGACACATGGGTCCCATTATTGTAAGCAAATTGAGCGAGGGGCAAGTCACTGGCCCAAGTATCCTGCGCTGCTGCAGCATAACAACGCAGGTACTGTTTGAGGACTTGATTGACCTGCTCAGTCTGTCCGTTGGACTGAGGGTGATATGCCGTGGATTGACAGGGGTATATTTTCAGGATCAAAAGGAGTACACTCCAGAACTGCATGGTAAACTGTGAACCCCGGTCACTGATGATCTCCTGGGGAAGACTGAACATTGAAAATACATGCTGTACAAAAAGACGGGAAGTTTCTTCTGAAGTAATTGCAGAAGTACAAGGGATAAAAAGGGAAAATTTCATGAAACGATCCACCACTACCATCACCGCAGTGAACCCATTAGAACAGGGGAGTTCAACAATAAAGTCCATGGACACCAAGGTCCATGGACCCTCCACCTGCTGTAAGGGGTGCAGGAGGCCGTTTTTCCTGGAGCAATCTGACTTGGCCCTAGTGCAAGTAACACAATTGGCAATCCAAGCTGGGACCTCTTTTGTCATTCCCACCCAATTAAAGGTTCGCTTGATCAAATCAATGCATTTCTTGTTACCAGGATGTCTGACTGTGGGGGGATCATGATGTGCACAGAATACCTCCGAGAAGAAGGAGGGGGGAACCCAAATGTGAGAGCGGAAGTAAATGAGTCCCTCTTCTAAGGAGTATAGGGAGTGTTTGTGACTCGAGTGAGCCAACTGCTTGACCAACTCCACGCCCTCAGGGCAGGCCATTTGACCGGCTAAAACCTGAGCTACTAGTGGGGCGTCAGGAGCTAAAGTGATGGAGGAAATGATGGGGGGAACGATTGACAGGATCTGAGTGGTAGGGATCATGGTAACAAGATCCACCTCCTTGGGTTCTATGGGACAGTGGGCGGGACTGTGGCTTAGGAAATCAAAAGTACATTGAGTGCACCTTTAACAAATTCATATTTAAAGTTAAAACTGCACAGGTCCCAATAGGTTCAGGCCTGCCGATGCACCAATTTTTGGGGTTTGCAAAAATACAAAAGGGCCTGGTGATCCGTGCGGACTGTTAATTCATGGCGGGCACCCTGCAACAGATACCGCCAATGAGTTAATGCCCATGCAACAGCTGCCAATTCCTTGTCATAAATGGCCCAAGGCTGCTCCATGGCTGTGAATTTTTGGGAGAAATAAGCGACAGGATGTTCAAGACCATCATGCTCCTGAAGCAACACCGCTCCCACTGCTACTGACAAGGCATCGCATGCAACAATATATGGTTTGGTGGGATCAGCATGTTTCAAAATGGGCGGAGACACAAACACCTCCTTGATTGATTTGAATGCCTGCTGGCATTTGGGCGTCCAACAAAATGGTACGTTCTTCCCAGTAAGGGGGTGGAGTGGTGCGGCCAACTGGGAAAGTGCTGGGGAAAACTTTTTTAGAAAGATGATAGTTCCCAAGAAACTCCAAAGTTGTTTCTGCATAGTCAGAGTTGGCCATTCTCAGATCACATCTAACTTGTTGGGAGGGATTGTGACACCATCTTTAAGAACCAGGTTCCCAAGGAAAGTAACCTCCTCCTTATAAAACTCACACTTGGAAGCTTTGAGGAACAACCCTGCTTTATGCAAGGCGACCACCACTGCTTCCAAGTCAGTAGCATGTTGTTCAGGAGTTGGGGAGTGAACCAGGATATCATCAATGTATGCAATTGCACAAGTAAACCGGAGGTCACCCAATGCATTGTCAATCATCTATTGAAATGTAGCGGGGGCATTCTTCAGCCCAAAGGGCATTACACGAAATTGAAAAATGCCTCACTTTGTTCAGATTGCGGTTAACCATTCCTGCCCTTCCATTACCCAAATTTGGTTGAAGGCGTTCACCAGATCCAGCTTTGAGAACACACGGGATTTGGCGATTGCCTGGCTGATTGTCTGCTCCAGAGGCAATGGGTAGGGATCAGTAACTGTTATTTTATTCAAATGACCATAATCCACGCAGGGACGGAGAGAGCCATCCAATTTTTTGGTGAAGATGATGGGGGAGGCGACAGGTGAGGTCTCTTTGAACAACCAACCTTTTTTCAACATGTCATCCAACCAGGTATTGAGTGCAACTTCTTCCTCCGCTGTATGGGGATACAACGGACAGTTGATGTTCACCAACTCCACGGTTGTTTGAAACCCACAATCATACCTAGTGTGCTTAGGCAGGCGATCCACCTTTTCCATGTCAAAGATTCTCTAATATCGCATTAAGCTTTTGGGGAAATTGGCCAGGATGCCCGCAGAAGTAACCAGGGTAGTGATAGAGCTGGTTCCTTGTATCTTCTTGAGGGTGTTGATCAAAGGGAACTCTCCCTCCAAATCATCATTGGTAAATGACAATGTATTAGACTCTAAATGAATCTTCACATGTTGTTGGCGCCACCACCCCACACCTAAGATTACTGGAAACACCAAGTTTGGCATAGCCAAAAAATGATCGCAGAAGTTGAACTGGTGGATTGAAAAGGGTACCAGTCAGCTAATGACATATGAGGACTGATAAGCAGATGAGGCCACCATCACTGAGGAGCCCACATCCATTTCCAGTTTTAATTGTTGCACCAACTCAACACTCATGAAGTTCCCCGCAGCTCCAGTATCCACCAGAGCTTCGAAGGAGACATGATGCAGGCTGATACTGATCTTCATAGGCACAAGGAAATAAGCGAAGTTTTGTTTATTGGAAGATTTGACCAACTCATTTGCAACTGAAGAAATGATGGGCATATCAGGGGTAAGGTTAGGGTCCTTTGCTGGAGCAAAAATTGGAAGTACGAGGGTGGGGGAAACAACTTCCTTTGTATGGGCTTGAACAGAATCATTAATAGTTGACTATGTAGCCACCAACTCAGACTCAGGGGTTATAGCAAGATTGGTACCCAAGTCTACCACTAATTTGGAGATAAACATTGTCTGCGTCTTCTTTGGGTAATCCAATCAATAAATTTGCCTTCTGATAACGGGTAACATGACAGAGTAAGGCGTTGATGGTGGTTGCAGAGGCACATATCTGATCTACTGATCCTTAGATGGTAGACCAAACCTCATGATGAGCGGAACCTGAATCCAAACCCAATCTAAAGACTGCCTGAAGCATATCAATAGATAGGCCTGACGCAGGGGCCAGTTCACAAAAGGTAGAAATCAAAGAAACCAAGCTAGGGGCTTTTGTCATGGCATAGATCAGTCTAAATAAGTGGTCTGATTGGGACACAGGGGGTTTCAGGGCGGCTGACATGACAGCCATCAGTGGGGTGGAGTCTCCTGCTTGTGAGGAAGAACGCAAAAGACCTCTCACCCAACAGCGGGCATCCCCATCCACAGCGTCTAACAACGCGAGCCCTTGTTGGGCATGAGATAACGCAGAAGCGTTATTAAGTGCAATTGCTGTATGCATTTGCACTTCAGTGAGCGCGTCAAGAACTTGACTGGCGATCTCCTGGGAGGGGACACCCAATCTTCCCTCTGGGCTGGAGGTAGGAAGAGGATACGCCATCTGTGCAGCTTGAGTGGCTTGAAGAAGATTTCCTAAGGTAGAGCGGATAGTTCTCCCTAAGTCAGATAGTGACCAAACAAACAACAAACATCAATATACTGATTGCACATTCATTTGGTAAAGGATAATCACTGCGGCGCCAGGTTTGTAGAACAAGGCGGAAGTGGCTGGAAATAATGGTTGGTCAATTATGTCATGGAAACGGCAAAGAAGTTTAGACTTGCCTGCCAGTTGGGATGCTTAAGCACCCAAAAAGCAAGCTAGAATGCCAGAGGCATTGCCAACTGAATAACTTTATATGGAGCCAGGCATTGGGAAATGATGAATTGTTGGTGCAGCACAAAGGTAAGCATAATACCAATGATGAACCACACTGAACCCACTCCCAACTTAGAGGTCTTGTTGCAGGGGTGGGATTACTGAGATAGTCTCAATGAGATCCTCAGCATATGGGGCCATTTGAACCAGGGTGGCGAGGAGGTGGATTCTCTCTTGCAATTGGTGGACATACGGCCACAAAATCCCCATATATTGCTCCAAAAGTTAGTGATAGTGGGGTTATAGAGCCAAAAATATTGGACTCGCTGAACCCAATTGATGATGGAGGGAACCATAGTGACCAAGAGTACTGGTAGAGCCCATCCGGCATACAGACCAACGGGCCACCAGGGAAACGCCATCAGGGATGCAGTCAGAAGAGAAAATAAAAATTGTTTGATTTTTTGGCAAAAATTTTATTTGAAGGAAAAGTAATAAAATCAACCAACAATTTTCTCAGTGCTATGCAACTGAGAAAATAGTGGTCAATTGGGGTAGTGACAAGCTGGGATTGGATCCCGCAATTTTGACCTAACCAGCAAATTGTTCAGGAATGGGCGGGTTTGTTTCTTGAGAAATGACATCGCAAAATTTGGCGGTGGGCCAAATCACTGTCAGTTTGACCTCAAAAATCTGAACTGGGGCTCAGCTACATTTCTGATGGTTGGCGCAATAACATTTGGCCTGACAAGCGACAGGAATTCCCCAAGGCCACCCCACATAGGGGTGGGTCCATTTGGTTGGAAATGGGTTCAGGACGCCCAACCCGCCCATGCTCAGTCGCTGGACCGTTTGTTCAGTCAATGGCATCACATCAGCTGCAACGCCCAAATTACCTACGGAGGCTTTGAACCCTCGTCAGTGGCACCCAATGTTATAGCCTGATCGTCAAGGATGATCCTCAACAACTTTGGTAGGAGGGTGCTTTGTTCAATTGGCATATTGATTGAATTGGAACTGTCAGGCGTTCTGATTGATACCTCAGTCTTCATGCCTTTCCAGCCATTTGTTTTCCTGGCATCAACCAGATTGCCACTCATATTAGATCTGGCTGATTTCAATTCAACAATTTTGGCTCAGATTTCGCTGATTCCCCATAACAGTTCTGCTGAGGTGAGTGTGGGTACTGGGGGTGGGATCTGAAGTGGAAGGGCTGTTACCCATCGCTTGTCTACTACATGAGTGAGATCGCCCTGAGTAATGAGGGGTACCGCCATCCTCTTTGGTGTCTTTTTACTTGGAAATGGGAAGATGGCCCGATCAACGGCCAGGGGACGTTCCCCAGGACTTACACAAACCCTCCAAACAGAAAGGTAAGGGAACTTTCAAAGAGGGCTTCAGCATAGGGGCAAGACTGCAAGGGTAAATATTGGGCCAGTGGGGCAACTTTCCCTGAAAGTTGACTTCAGTCAAAGGTACAACTAACTTGTGACCATTTTTTAAAGTTAAGGATAGGTTATTTTCTTTCAAGTTGTTTTTGACGTCAAACTTTCGCCTCCACTATACACCTAAAATGATGGGGTACAAGAGTTTTTGATAGCTTGGAAGTGATCAGACAAATGATATTTGCCAACTTGATAATCCACTAACCCCATAATTTTCAGCGTGGAAATACCTTGAGAAGCCCCTCCTCTAACCATACCACCTGTCAAATAACTCAGCTCAAGGTATCGGCTAGGCTTTGGTTAATAAAATTCTCATAGGCTCCAGTATCCACCAAAATAACAGTACTGATTTTATCTGAAGGGGGTAAAAGGTTAGCAGTTAATAAAAAATATACTGAATGATCTTTATTTAGAGCAGAAAAAGCAACACTTCACCACCAAACTTTTCTTCAGGGTCTAGCATACCCCCAGGGTACGTTTCTGCATCAAAGAATGGAGAGAAATATTTGGCCATTCTTACTACTGAGGCCACATATCCCACCATATCTTCAGCAATTGCATAAACGTTTTTGTATTGAAAAAGTAACACCTTCTCCAACTCCTGGGTTCTGCAGATCATGGTTGTGGTCAAGTGTGGGTTCTTTGGGGGTGTTTTGATATACTGAAATGGGGTCCATATCTGAGACATAAGGTGAGATATATGGCTTGGTAGTATATATGAAAACGTCATCATAAAACGCGTTTTGGGCCATGAACAACCCTATGCCTTTTTGATGATGGGGTGTATGACGTTATCCAAGGCCATCACCACCAGGCCTATCATTGATGATCCCACCTGCACCATTCAAATGCGGTGCCAGGAAAAACAATTCTCAGTGTCTATTTTATTGATTTTGGTGGAAAGTTGGGGAATCATGACTCTCAGATTGCGAAGCATCTGTATCCACCAAGTACAGGCAAGAAGGATGGGTACTTTCCAGTTGGAGGTAGCAAGAATAACGCTGAGAAGCTCCAACCATTGGAAAAATGTGAAAACAGTGGTGAGCCCCACCACGGCCATGGCCAACAGCTGGTGCACTCCATTTGCACTTTGTGAAAGACCCACACGGTAAAAGTTTGTGTATGTAAAGTTAAGGGTTTGGTCGTCTAATATCAGGAGAGTATCTATAACTCTCCAGTTCCCAGCGTGGTGGTGCACAGAGCACAGGACCAACGCAAGGAAACTCAGTATCAATGTAAATATACAGGTAGCCCAGCAGAGGGAGCTGGAGCTACAATGACATAGGGCAGGGGTAGCTAGCACAGTACACAAATGGAGGGATCGAACTAAGAGCAAAACTTGGCTGTGGCCCAAAGTGCCTTTCATAACCAAGTTTTGGACAGGGCTAGTTTGCACTGGTGCCCTGGTTTGGATGGAAACTGGGCAGCCTCGCGGTGTACTTGATGATGTAGTAATTTTAAAACTAAAGAATTGGATAAATGATGCAAGACCTCCTTGAAGTGGTCTGCGCACAGGTATGCTCAAGTCAACATAAAATAAACTGTAAACAAATGGGGTGTTTATTATGGGAAGACAACCAGCGAGAAGCGTAGGTCTTGAGCTAACATAATTAATCCAACTCAGGGAAATCATTGATTGGAGTAAAGTAATACTAATCCTTTGTGAACTAATAGGTGCACACTTCTGTCCAATAGGTTAAAATACTTTAAAACTAACCTTGCTCGAGTGATTTCCGAAGTTGAACCTGACCTGAGCTAGCGATTTCATAAATATAATGGGTTTCAAACCCCCGTTCACCAATTAACCATATTGAGCCATCATCACACAATATAAAACGTGTCCATTTTAGCACGAGAGCTGAAACAAAAGACTGGGCATTAGGCACCTCACTTGTACCAATCTGAGCATACCAAGTCTGTACCCAGAGTTGGTCCAAGGTGTGCTTAAGGTCAGGAAGGTCCTGAAATTTGACCCTTTGGACCTCCTGCCTCACAGCCTTGTCCTTGCTGTTGGTGCACTCAACAAGGACATTTAAACATGAAAGATAGCGGTGAAATCCTCTGAGTGTTTTTTTGCCCATCAGGAAAATGCTTGCAGCCTGGCTCAGCCAGTTTACCCAACTCTTTTGATCAGTTCATTCCCCCAAGAGACCTCACTTTGCACCTTGCGCAGGTCCACCCAACTCATTCCCACCCTAGTGCCCTCCCACACTCAAATCTTCACTTCTGCTTTTCATCAACTATGGGTGATTGTTTCCATAAGCCAATAAGGCAATTATTGAGCTTGCTTCTGATACCTTTATACCAGCTGTGTTTATTGACTTTCACTCTTTTAAGGGCTACTTTAAATATTGGGTTCTTCTCTAAAGAGGATGCAGTGGTGTCTTCAGCTACCCCATTAATATTAAAAAAATACTCCTATATTTAAAACTCATATACACCTTCTTACAGATACTACAAAAATGATATCTTTTGTGAAACTACATTTGCATCCCCCTGCCCAGATCTTGTATGATGCATTGATGACAAGGTTTTTGGTCCTATGGCATCAAACCTATTATCCACTTCACTGTACCTACTGGTGGAGAACGCCTTGCTGCCCCTTGCACCACTGCTACCGTCAACCCCCACCACCCCCATATTGCCCAGAAGATTCATTTGCATGCTCACCTGGCCACGACACCTGATCATTGCTTTTGGGCTATATGTCATGTGTAAATGACATCATAGTGGGGACCAACCTCAAAGATAAGGCTGGGAACCTGGAGGCCCAAAAGGTGAAGCTACAGGGCCTCCCAGACCTGAAGCACACCCTAGACCAGCGCTGGGTATGGGCAAAATATGCCCAGGTTGGTCCTAGCGGGGTGCCAAGTGCCCAGCCCCTGACGTCAGGCCAAGCGTTAAAACAAAATATCTATCAAATAAAGGTGGACGGTTTGGTTTGGTTAGTCAAGGAACGGGGATTTGAAACACATTCATCTATGAAATAACGCGCTTGGGTTGAATCCAACTTCAATCAATCACTTGAGTGAAGTCAGTTTTGGCCTATTCTACTAATTCAGATGGCAGTATTGCCCTATTGGTGAGTCACTGCTTGGGCCCACTGCGGCATGACCCCAATTTCCCCGTCCAAGCTTAACTATGTTTTCCCTGACCAAAATTCCTTGTTGATCAACTTCGCAAATAAACCTTTTCCCGTTTACGCTATTTTTACAATTTTTATGATATTCTGATCACTCCTATATGCAAACCTCTATGAGGAGGTCTCGCGCTCTGTTACCCTTGCCCTTGCAAGTACCTTGCAGCTCTCAACTCGTGCACCGTTTGTTTACCCAGGTTCCCTCCAACCTGGGTCACGGAACCCTTTTTGATATGTGCTCCGCACCACTTCTAATGGTGTTTTATCATAAATCTCGCTTTTCTATGCCTAAGCTGTTATTGCTCCAGCACCCTCTGTTAGGCTCTAATGATTTTGGCATTAATGGCTAGTTCCCTGTTGTTGGCCCTGTGCACCATGCACTACCATGCTGGGAACAGGAGAGTTGTAGACACTCTCCTTACATTAGTTGACCAACCTTTTTTCTTATGTGCACGAAATTTTTCTGTGTGGAACTTTTCTGAAGTGGAGACAGTGGCCGTCAGCTGTGGGCTCCAGCTGTCATTAGCTGCACCACTGTTTCCTCTTTTTCCTGAAGGTTGGAGCAAAGCGGCGTTATTATGGTTGCCTCCAACTGGAAAGTATCCATACTTCATGTTCAGACCTGGTGGATTCAGATGCTTTGATGTCCAAAAGTCATGACTCCCCAACTTTCCACCGAATTAATTGAATTTCATTCCAAGAAATGAGTTTCCCTTTGCCGGCGCATTCAGATGATGTTGGTGGAATCAGCGCAGATGGGCCTAGGGTGTTGGCCTTGGATAACATCAGGCATT